>PVIC010046953.1:0-14049 GCA_004025085.1 Thryonomys swinderianus
GGTCAAGCACAGGAGAACCGCAGCTATTGTTCCAATGGATACATTCTAATGCGAGAGAAGCCCAGGGCTTGCTTTACAAGCGGCCAGCCTGGGGTGCAGCTTCCTGGCTTTATTTCTCCCTTTAGCCGCTGGTTCCATTGAAGCCTATGGGAGAGTGTGGGATGAGAGCAGGTTTCTCCACCAAACAAGGCGCTGGAACTCAGAACGTCCTGCTGTCAACTCACTTTCAGAAAATGAATTCAAGCATACATGGTGAGCTCCGTAGCCCTTGTTTTCTCAGAGAAACAATTGTTTGTTCCTGCAAGCTCCGTTGAAAACAATGGGAGAATGAGGCCTAACAGCAGGTTTGTCCAGCAAACAAGGAGCTGGAACTCAGATCATCCTGTGATAAACTCAGTTTCAGAAGCTGAATTCAAGCCTACACGCTGAGCTCCATAGCCCTTTTTTTCCCCGAGAAACAACTGTTTGTTCCTGCAAGCTCCATTGAAACCAATGGGACATTGTGGCCTAACAGCACATTTCTCCACCAAACAAGGAGGTGGAACTCAGAACGTATTGCTGTCAACTCAGTTTCAGAAAGTGAATTGAAGCCTCCATGGAGCCCTCTGTAGCCCTTTCTGTCTTAGAGAAACAAGTGTTTGTTCCTGTAAGCTCCAATAAAACCAGTGGGAGAGGAATGGATTACAGCAGCTTTCGCTACCAAACAAGCAGCTGGAACTGAGAATGTTCTGCTCTTATCTCATCTTCAGAAACTGCATTGCAATTCACACCCAACACTCTGTGTCCCCTTGTATGCCAGAGGCACTGCAGTTTATTCCTGCAGGTTCCCTGGGCCTTAGATAAAACAAGGCCGCTTAGGAATAGATCACTCTCTCTCTAAGGTCAAGCACAGGAGAACCACAGCTATTGTTCCAATGGATACATTCTAATGCGAGAGAAGCGCAGGGCTTGCTTTACAAGCGGCCAGCCTAGAGTGCAGCTAGCGGGCTTGATTTCTAACTTTAGCCGCTGGTTCCATTGAAGCCTATTGGAAAGTGTGGGATGAGAGGAGGTTTCTCCACCAAACAAGGAGCTGGAACTCAGAATTTCCTGCTGTCAACTCACTTTCAGAACCTGAATTCAAGCATAAGGGGTGAGCTCCGTTGCCCTTGTTTTCTCAGAGAAACAACTGTTTGTTCCTGCAAGCTCCATTGAAAACAATGGGAGAGTGAGGCATAACAGCAGGTTGGTCCACCAAACAAGGAGCTGGAACTCAGATCATCCTGTTGTAAACTCAGTTTCAGAAGCTGAATTCAAGCCTACACGCTGAACTCCATAGCCCTTGTTTTCTCTGAGAAACCACTGTTTGTTCTTGAAAGTTACTTTGAAACCAAAGGGACACTCTGGCCTAATAGCCGGTTTCTCCACCAAACAAGGAACTGGAACTTAGAACGTCCTGCTGTCAACACATTTTCAGAACCTGAATTCAAGCCGACATGGTGAGCTCCGTAGCCCTTGTTTTCTCTGAAAAACAACTGTTTGTTCCTGCAAACTGCATTGAAACCAATGGGACATGTGGCCTAACAGCACGTTTCTCCACCAAGCATGGAGCTGGAACTCACAACGTCTTGCTGTCAACTCAGTTTCAGAAAGTGAATTGAAGCCTCCTTGGAGCCCTCTGTAGCCCTTGCTTTCTTAGAGGAACAAGTGTTTGTTCCTGCAAGCTCCATTGAAACCAATGTGAGAGGAAAGGATAACAGCAGCTTTCTCCACCAAACAAGCAGCTGGAACTGAGAACGTTCTTCTCTGATCTCACCTTCAGAAACTGCATTGCACTTCACAAACAATACTCTGTGTCCCCTTTTGTGCCAGAGCCACTGCAGTTTATTCCTGCAGGTTCCTGGGCCTTAGGTAAAACAAGGCCACTTAGGAATAGATCACTGTCTCTGCAAGCTCAAGCCCAGGAGTACTGTAGCTATTGTTCCAATGGATACATAGTAATGGGAGAGCAGCACAGGGCTTATTTACAAGCACCCAGCCTAGAGTGCAGATTGCTGGCTTGATTTCTCCGTTTAGCCGCTGGTTCCATTGAAGCATAAGGGAGAGTGTGTGATGAGAGGAGGTTTCTCCACCAAACAAGGAGCTGGAACTCAGAACGTCCTGCTGTCAAATCACTTTCAGAACCTGAATTCAAGCCTACATGGTGAGCTCCGTTGCCCTTGTTTTCTGAGAGAAACAACTCTTTGTGCCTGCAAGCTCCATTGAAAACAATGGGAGAGTGAGGCCTAACAGTAAGTTTGTCCACCAAACAAGGACCTGGAATTCAGATCATGCTATTGTAAACTCAGTTTCAGAAGCTGAATGCATGCCTACACGCTGATCTCCATAGCCCTTGTTTTCTCCGAGAAACCAGTGTTTGTTCCTGCAAGCTCCATTGAAACCAAAGGGACAGCGTGGCCTAACAGCAGGTTTCGCCACCAAACAAGGAGCTGGAACTCAGAACGTCTTGCTGTCAACTCAGTTTCAGCAAGTGAATTGAAGCCTCCATGGAGCCCTCTGTAGTGCTTTCTGTCTTAGAGAAACAAGTGTTTGTTCTTGCAAGCTCCATTGAAACCAAGGTGAGAGGAAAGGATAAGAGCAGCTTTTTCCACCAAACAAGCAGCTGGAACTGAGAACGTTCTGCTCTGATCTGAGCTTCAGAAACTACATTGCACTTCACACCCAACACTCTGTGTCCCCTTGTATGCCAGATCCACGGCAGTTTATTCCTGCAGGTTCCCTGGGCCTTAGGTAAAACAATGCCGCTTAGGAATAGATCACTCTATGTAAGGTCAAGCAAAGGAGAACCGCAGCTATTGTTTCAATGGATACATTGTAACAGGAGAGAATCCCAGGGCTTGCTTTACAAGCAGCCAGCCTAGAGTGCATCTTGCCGGCTTGATTTCTCCCTTTAGCCGCTGGTTCCATTGAAGCCTAAGGGAGAGTGTGGGATGAGAGGAGGTTTCTCCACCAAACAAGAGCTGGAACTCAGAACGTCCTGCTGTCAAGTCACTTTCAGAACCTGAATTCAAGCCTACCTGGTGAGCTCCGTAACCCTTGTTTTCTGAGAGAAACAACTGTTTGTTCCTGCAAGCTCCATTGAAAACAATGGGAGAGTGCGGCCTAACAGTAGGATTGTCCACCAAACAAGGACCTGGAATTCAGATCATGCTATTGTAAACTCAGTTTCAGAAGCTGAATTCAAGCCTACACGCTGATCTCCATAGCCCTTGTTTTCTCCGAGAAACCAGTTTTTGTTCCTGCAAGCTCCATTGAAACCTAAGGGACAGTGTGGCCTAACAGCAGGTATCGCCACCAAACAAGGAGCTGGAACTCAGAACGTCTTGCTGTCAATTCAGTTTCAGAAAGTGAATTGAAGCCACTATGGAGGTTTCTCCACCAAAGAACGAGCTGGAACTCAGAACGTCCTGCTGTCTACTCATGTTCAATACGTGAATTCAAGCCTACATGTTGAGCTCTGTAGCCCTTGTTTTCTTACAGAAACAACTGTTTGTTCCTGCAAGCTCCTTTGCAACAAATGGGAGAGTGATTTCTAACAGCAGGTTTTTCCAGCAAACAAGGAGCTGGAACTCAGATCATCCTGTTGTAAACTCAGTTTCAGAAGCTGAATTCAATCCTACACGCTTAGCTCCGTAGCCCTTTTTTTCTCCGAGAAACAACTGTTTGTTCCTGCAAGCTCCTTTGAAATCAATGGGACAGTGTGGCCTAACAGCAGGTTTCTCCACCAAACAAGGAGCTGGAACATAGACCGTCCTGGTGTAAACTCAGTTTTAGAAGCTGAAATGAAGCCTACACGCTGAGCTCCGTAGCCCTTGTTTTCTCAGAGAAACAAATGTTAGTTCCTGCAAGCTCCATTGAACCCAAAGGGACAGTGTGGCCTAACTGCAGGTTTGTCCAGCAAACACGGAGCTGGAAGTCAGACCGTCCTGTTGTAAACTCACTTTCAGAAGCTGAATTCAAGCCTACACACTGAGCTCCGTAGCCCTTGTTTTCTCAGAGAAACAAGTGTTTGTTCCTGCAAGCTCCATTGAAACCAAGGGGACAGTGTGACATAACAGCTGGTTCATCCACCAAACAAGGAGCTAGAACTCAGAACATCTTGCTGTCAACTCAGTTTCAGAAACTGAATTGAAGCCTCCATGGAGCCCTCTGTAGCCCTTTCTTTCTTAGAGAAAAAAGTGTTTGTTCCCGCAAGCTTCTTAGAAATCAGTGGGAGAGGAATGGATAAGAGCAGCTTTCTCCACCATACAAGCAGATGGAACTGAGAACGTTGTCCTCTGATCTCGGTTTCAGAAACTGCATTGTACTTCACACACCACTGTGTCCCCTTGTATGCCAGAGCCACTACAGTTTATTCCTGCAGGTTCCCTGGGCCTTACGTAAAACAAGGCCTCTTAGGAGTAGATCACTCTCTCTGTAAGGTCAAGCACAGGAGAACCACAGCTATTGTTCCAATGGATACATTCTAATGCGAGAGAAACCCAGGGCTTCCTTTACAAGCGGCCAGCCTAGAGTGCAGCTTGCCCGCTTTATTTCTCGCTTTAGCCGCTGGTTCCACTGAAGCCTATGGGAGATTGTGGGATGAGAGGATGTTTCTCCACCAAAGAAGGAGCTGGAACTCAGAACATCCTGCTGTCAACTCACTTTCAGAACCTGAATTCAAGCCTACAAGGTGAGCTCCGTAGCCCTTGTTTTCTCAGCGAAACAACTGTTTGTTCCTGCAAGCTCCATTGAAACCAAAGGGATAGTGAGGCCTAACAGCAGGTTTGTCCACCAAGCAAGGAGCTGGAACTCAGATCGTCGTGTTGTAAACTCAGTTTCAGAAGCTGCATTCAAGCCTACAGGCTGATCTCCGTAGCCCTTGTTTTCTCCGAGAAACAACTCTTTGTTTCTGTAAGCTCCTTTGAAACCAATGGGACAGTGTGGTCTAAGAGCACATTTCTAAACCAAACGAAGGAGCTGGAATTCAGAACGTCTTGCTGTCAACTCAGTTTCAGAAAGTGAATTGAAGCCTCCTTGGATCCCTCTGTAGCCCTTTCTTTCTTAGAGAAACAAGAGTTTGTTCCTGAAAGCTCCATTGAAACCAATGTAAGAGCAATGGATAACAGCACCTTTCTCCACCAAACAAGCAGCTGGAAATGAGAACGTTCTGCTCTCATCTCAACTTCAGAAACTGCATTGCCCTTCACACCCAACACTCTTTGTCCCCTTGTATGCCAGAGCCACTGCAGTTTATTCTTGCAGGTTCCCTTGGCCTTAGGTAAAACAAGGCTGCTTAGGAATAGATCACTCTCTCTGTATAATCAAGCACTGGAGAACCGCAGCTGATTTTCCAATGGATAAATTGTAATGCGAGAGAGGCCTATGGCTTGCTTTACAACTGGCCAGCCAAGAGTGCAGCTTGCCAGCTGGATTTCTACCTTTAGCCGCTGGTTCCATTGAAGCCTATGGGAGAGTGTGGGATGATAGCAGGTTTCTCCACCAAACAAGGAGCTGGAAGTCAGAACGTCCTGCTGTCAACTCACTTTCAGAACCTGAATTCAAGCCTATATCCTTAGCTCCGTAGCCCTTGTTTTCTCAGAGAAACAACTGTTTGTTCCTGCAAGCTCCTTTGAAACCAAAGGGAGAGTGAGGCCTAACAGCAGGTTTGTCCAGCAAAGAAGTAGATGGAACTCAAATCATCCTGTTGTAAACTCAGTTTCAGAAGCTGAATTCAATCCTACACGCTGAGCTCCATAGCCCTTGTTTTCTCTGAGAAACATCTGTTTGTTCCTGCAAGCTCCTTTGAAACCAATGGGACAATGTGGCCTAACAGCAGGCTTCTCCACCAAACAAGGAGCTGGAAAGTAGACCTTAGTGGTGTAAACTCAGTTTCAGAAGCTGAATTGAAGCTTACCCGCTGAGCTCCGTAGCCCTTGTTTTCTCAGAGAAACAAATGTTTGTTCCTGCAAGCTCCATTGAAACCAAAGGGACAGTGTGGCCTAACTGCAGGTTTGTGCAGCAAACAAGGAGCTGGAAGTCAGATCGTCCTGTTGTAAACTCAGTTTCAGAAGCTGAATTCAAGCCTGCACGCTGAGCTCCGTAGCCCTTGTTTTCTCAGAGAAACAACTGTTTGTTCCTGCAAGTTCCATTGAAACCAAGGGGACAGTGTGACATAACAGCAGGCTTATCCACCAAACAAGGAGCTAGAACTCAGAACGTCTTGCTGTCAACTCAGTTTTAATAACTGAATTGAAGCCTCCATGGAGCCCTCTGTAGCCCTTTCTTTCTTAGAGAAAAAAATGTTTGTTCCCGCAAGCTCCTTAGAAATCAGTGGGAGAGGAATGGATAAGAGCAGCTTTCTCCACCATACAAGCAGCTGGAACTGAGAACGTTGTCCTCTGATCTCAGCTTCAGAAACTGCATTGTACTTCACACTCAACTATCTGTGTCCCCTTGTATGCCAGAGCCACTCCAGTTTATTCCTGCAGGTTCCCTGGGCCTTAGGTAAAACAAGGCCGCTTAGGAATAGATCACTCTCTTTGTAATGTCAAACACAGGAGAACCACAGCTATTGTTCCAATGGATACATTCTAACGGGCGATAAGCCCAGGGCTTGCTTTACAAGCAGAGAGCCTAGAGTGCAGCTTGCCGGCTTGATTTCTCCCTTTAGATGCTGGTGCCATTGAATCCTACGGGAGAGTGTGGGAAGAGAGGAAGTTTCTCCACCAAAGAAGGAGCTTGAACTCCGAAAGTCCTGCTGTCAACTCACTTTCAGAACCTGAATTCAAGCCTATATCATGAGCTCTGTAGCCTTTGTTTTCTCCGAGAAACAACTGTTTGTTTCTGCAAGCTCCATTGAAACCAACGGGAGAGTATGGCCTAACAGCAGGTCTCTCCACCAAACAAGGAGCTGGAACTCAGATCGTCCTGTTGTAAACTCAGTTTTGAGAAGCTGAATTCAAGCCTACACGCTGAGCTCCATAGCCCTTGTTTTCGTAGAGAAACAACTGTTTGTTCCTGCAAGCTCCTTTGAAACCAAAGGGAGAGTGAGGCCTAGCAGCAGGTTTGTTCACCAAACAAGGAGTTGGAACTCAGACAGTCATCATGTAAACTCTGTTTCAGAAGCTGAATTGAAGCATACACGCTGAGATCCGTAGCCCTTGTTTTCTCTGAGAAACAAGTGTTTGTTCCTGCAAGCTCCTTTGAAACCAATGGGAGAGTGTGGCCTAACAGCAGGTGTCTCCACCAAACAAGGAGATGGAACTCAGATCGTCCTGTTTTCAACTCAGTTTCAGAAACTGAAATGAAGCCTACATGCTGATCTCTGTAGCCCTTGTTTTCTCAGAGAAACAACTGTTTGTTCCTGCAAGCTCCATTGAAACCAATGGGAGAGTGTGGCCTAACAGCAGGTTTCTCCACCAAACAAGGAGCTGGAACTCAGATCGTCCCTTCGTAAACTCAGTTTCAGAAACTGAATTTAAGCCTACATGCTGAGCTCTGTAGCCCTTGTTTTCTCAGAGAAACAACTGTTTGTTCCTGCAAGCTCCTTTGAAACCAATGGGAAAGTGTGGCCTAACAGCAGGTTTCTCCACCAAACAAGGAGCTGGAACTCAGAATGTCTTGATGTCAACTCAGTTTCAGAAAGTGAATTGAAGCCTCCATGGAGCCCTCTGTAGCCCTTTCTGTCTTAGAGAAACAAGTGTTTGTTCCTGCAAGCTCCATTGAAAACAATGGGAGAGGAATGGATAACAGCAGCTTTCTCCACCAAACAAGCAGCTGGAACTCAGAACGTTCTGCTCTGATCTCAGCTTCAGAAACTGCATTGCACTTCACACTCAACACTCTGTGTCCCCTTGTGTGCCAGAGCCACTGCAGTATAATCCTGCAGGTTCCCTGGGCCTTAGGTAAAACAAGGCCACTTAGAATAGATCACTCTCTCTGTAAGGTCAAGCACAGCAGAACCGCAGCTATTGTTCCAATGGATACATTCTAACGGGAGATAAGCCCAGGGCTTGCTTTACAAGCGGACAGCCTAGAGTGCAGCTTGCCGGCTTGATTTCTCCCTTTAGCCGCTGGTTCCATTGAAGCCTATGGGAGAGTGTGGGAAGAGAGGAGGTTTCTCCACCAAAGAAGGAGCTTGAACTCAGAACGTCCTGCTGTCAACTCACTTTCAGAACCTGAATTCAAGCATACATGGTGAGCTCCATAGCCCTTGTTTTCTCAGAGAAACAACTGTTTGTTCCTGCACGCTCCATTGAAACCAACGGGAGAGTAAGGACTAACAGTAGGTTTCTCCACTAAAGAAGGAGCTGGACTCACATCGTCCTGTTGTAAACTCAGTTTCCGAAGCTGAATTCAAGCCTACACACTGAGCTCCGTAGCCCTCGTTTTCTTAGCGAAACAACTGTTTGTTCCTGCAAGCTCCACTGAAACCAAAGGGAGAGTGAGGCCTAGCAGCAGGTTTGTCCACCAAAGAAGGAGCTGGACCTCACACCGTCCTCGTGTAAACTCAGTTTCAGAAGCTGAATTCAAGCCTACACTCTGCGCCCCGTAGCACTTGTTTTCCCCGAGGAACAACTGTTTGTTCCTGCAAGCTCCATTGAAACCAATGGGACAGTGTGGCCTAACAGCAGGTTTCTCTACCAAACAAGGAGCTGAAACTCAGAATGTCTTGCTGTCAAATCAGTTTCAGAAAGTTAATTGAAGCCTCCATGGAGCCCTCTGTAGCCCTTTCTTTCTTAGAGAAACAAGTGTTTGTTCCTGCAAGCTCCATTGGAAACAATGGGAGAGGAATGGATAACAGCAGCTTTCTCCACCAAACAAGCAGCTGGAACTGAGAAAGTTCTGCTCTGATCTCAGCTTCAGAAACTGCATTGCACTTCATTCCCAACACTCTTTGTTCCCTTATATGCCAGAGCCACTGCAGTTTATTCCTGCAGGTTCCCTGGGCCTTAGGTCAAACAAGGCCGCTTAGGAATAGATCACTCTCTCTGTAAGGTCAACCACAGGAGTACCGCAGCTATTGTTCCAATGGATACATTCTAATGCGAGAGATGCCCAGGGCTTATTTACAAGCAGCCAGCCTAGAGTGCAGCTTGCAGGCTTGATTTCTCCCTTTAACCGCTGCTTCCATTGAAGCCTATTGGAGAGTGTGGGAAGAGAGGAGGTTTCTCCACCAAAGAAGGAGCTTGAACTCAGAACGTCCTGCTGTCAACTCACTTTCAGAACCTGAATTCAAGCCTACATGGTGAGCTCCGTAGCCCTTGTTTTCTCAGAGAAACAACTGTTTGTTCCTGCAAGCTCCATTGAAACCAAAGGGAGAGTCAGGCCTAACAGCAAGTCTCTCCACCAAACAAGGAGCTGGAACTCAGATCATCCTGTTGTAAACTCACCGTCAGAAGGTGAATTCAAGCCTACACGCTGAGCTCCATAGCCCTTGTTTTCTGAGAGAAACCACTGTTTGTTCCTGCAAGCTCCTTTGAAACCAGTGGGACAGTGTGGCCTAGCAGCAGGTTTCTCCACCAAACAAGGAGCTGGAACTCAGAACGTCTTGCTGTCAACTCAGTTTCAGAAAGTGAATTGAAGCCTCCATGGAGCCCTCTGTTGCCCTTTCTTTCTTAGAGAAACAAGTGTTTGTTCCTGCAAGCTCCTTTGAAACCAAAGGGAGAGCAATGGATTACAGCAGCTTTCTCCACTAAGCAAGCAGGTGAAACTCAGCACGCTGTGCCGTTATCTCAGCTTCAGAAACTGCATTGCAGTCGACATCCAACTCTGTGTGTCCCCTTTTATGCCAGAGCAACTGCAGTTTTTTCCTGTAGGTTCCCTGGGCCATCGGAAAAACAAGGCTGCTTAAGAATACATCAGTCTCCTCCCATTGGAAAGACAGATATATTCCCTTGTTTATAGCACTCAGTTCTTGATAGCTCAATCTTGGAAACAACCCAAATGTCCATCAACTGGAGAGTGGATAAGGAAGATGTGTTTTTTTTTTTTTTTACAAAAGGAGTATTACTCTGCCATAAAGAATGACAAGATTGATCCATTTAGGTGCAAAAAGAGACATCTGGAGGATATACTAATAAGTGAAATCAATAGATCACAGATAGACAATTTCTGGATCTTCTCTTTGGCCTGAACACCTGTAGAACCAAATGAGTTCTAGAAAGTAGGACAGCTTTTACAGAGTGGAATATTTCTATAGGAAACTTGGTGTGGTAATGTGATGAGGGGAAGGAATAAGTATGATACAGAAAGAAAATAAAAGTGCGTGTATAAAGAGGGGAGGAGGGGGAGTGGGTAGGGATATGGGTAAAAATGAGAATTAAATTGTGGCATATACTGGTACAAATTTTGCAATGTTATATGTGATTTTGAGATGTATATAAATTGTACCAATAAAGAATTCATTTTAAGAAAAAGAATACATCAGTCTCTCTCTGTAAGGTCAAACACAGGAGAACCTCAGCTATTGTTCCAATGGATACATTGTAATGCGAGAGAAGCCCAGGGCTTGCTTTACAAGCTGACAGCCTAGAGTGCAGCTTGCCGGCTTGATTTCTCCCTTTAGCCGCTGGTTCCATTGAAGCCTATGGGAGAGTGTGGGATGAGAGGAGGTTTCTCCACCAAACAAGAGCTGGAACTCAGAACGTTCTGCTCTGATCTTACCTTTAGAAACTGCATTGCAGTCCACACCCAACTCTGTGTGTCCCCTTTTATGCCAGAGCAACTGCAGGTTATTCCTGCAGGTTCCCTGGGCCTTAGGTAAAACAAGGCCACTTAAGAATAGATCAGTATCTGTTTGTATGGTCAAGCAGAAGAGAACCACAGCTATTGTTCCAATGGATACATTGTAATGCGAAAGAAGCACAGGGCTTGCATTAGAAGGGGCCAGCTTGGAGGGCAGCTTGCCTTCTTTATTTGTCCCTTTAGCTGCTGGTTCCATTAAAGCCCATTGGAGAGTGTGGGATGATAGGAGGTTTCTCCAGCAAACAAGGAGGTGGAACTCAGAACGTCCTGCTGTCAACTCACTTTGAGAACCTTAACTCATGCCTACAAGGTGAGCTCCATAGCCCTTGTTTTCTCAGAGAAACAACTGTTTGTTTCTGCAAGCTCCATTGAAACCAATGGGACAGTGTGGCCTCACAGCAGGTTTCTCCACCCTACAAGGAGCTGGAACGCAGAACGTCTTGCTGTCAACTCAGTTTGAAAAAGTGAATTGCAGCCTCCATGGAGCACTCTGTAGCCCTTTCTTTCTTAGAGAAACAAGTGTTTGTTCCTGCAAGCTCCTTTGAAACCATTGGGAGAGGAATGGATATTACAGCTTTCTCCACCAAACAAGCAGCTGGTACTCTGAACGTTCTGCTCTGATCTCAGCTTCAGAAACTGCATTGCAGTCCACACCCAATACTCTGTGTCCCCTTTTATGCCAGAGCAACTGTAGTTTATTCCTGCAGGTTCCCTGGGCCTTAGGTAAAACAAGGCCACTTAGGAATAGATCACTCTCTCTCTCTCTAAGGTCAAGCACAGGAGAACCGAAGCTATTGTCCAATGGATACATACTAATGAGAGAGAAGCACAGGGCTTGCTTTAAAAGCGACCAGCCTGGAGTGCAGCTTCCTGGCTTTATTTCTCCCTTTAGCCGCTGGATCCTTTGAAGGCTATGGGAGAGTATGGGATGAGAGGAGGATTCTCCACCAAACAAGGAGTTGGAACTCAGATCGTCCTGTTGTAAACTTAGTTTCAGAAACTGAACTGAAGCCTACACGTGAACTAAGTAGCCTGTGTTTTCTCACAGAAACAACTCTTTGTTCCTGCAAGCTCTGTTGAAAACAAAGGGAGAGTGTGGCCTAACAGCAGGTTTCTCCACCCTACAAGGAGCTGGAACTCTGAATGTCTTGCTGTCAACTCAGTTTCAGGAAATGAATTGACGCCTCCATGGAGCCCTCTGTAGCCCTTTCTTTTATAGAGAAGCAAGTGTTTCTTCCTGAAAGCTCCATTTAATCCAGTGGGAGAGAATGTCCTAACGGCAGGTTTCTCCACCAAACAAGGAGCTGGAACTCAGATCGTCCTGTTGTAAACTCAGTTTCAGAAACTGAATTCAAGCCTACACACTGAGCTCCGTAGCCCTTATATTCTCAGAGAAACAATTGTTTGGTCTTGCAAGCACCATAGAGACCAATGTGAGAGTGTGGCCTAACAGAAGGTTTCTCCACCAAACAAAGAGCTGGAATCCAGATCATCCTATTGTAAACCCAGTTTCAGAAAATGAATTGAAGCCTACACAGTGAACTCTGTATCCTATGATTTCTCAGAGAAACAACTGTTTGATCCTGCAAGCTCCTCTGAACCCAATGGGAGAGTGTGGCCTAACCACAGCTTTCTCCAGCAAACAAGGAGCTGTAATTCAGAATGTGCTGCTGTTAACTCACTTTCAGAACCTGAATTCAAGCCTACATGGTAAGTTCCGTATCCCTTGTTTTCACAGACAAACAACTGTTTGTTCTTGCAAGGTCCATTGAAACCAATTGGAGAGTCTGGCCTAAGTGAATGGTTCTCCAACAAACAAGGAGCTAGAATTCAGATCATCGTGTTGTAAACTCAGTTTCAGAAACTGAATTCAAGCATACATGCTGAGCTCCGTAGCGCTTGTTTTCCCAGAGAAACTACTGTTTGTTCCTACAAGCTCCTTTGAAAACAATGGGAAAGTCTGGCCTAACAGCAGGTTTATGCACCATACAAGAAGCTGGAACCCAGATCATCGTATTGTAAACCCATTTTCAGAAAATGAATTGAAGCCTACACAGTGAGCTCCGTATCCCGTGATTTCTCAGAGAAACAACTTTTTGATCCTGCAAGCTCCTTTGAAACCAGTTTGAGAATGTGGCCTAACCGCGGCTTTCTCCACCTAACAAGGAGCTGTAATTCAGAATGTATTGCTGTCAACTCACTTTCAGAACCTGAATTCAAGCCTACAGGGTGAGCTCCACAGCGCTTGCTTTCTCAGACAAACAACAGTTTGTTCCTGCAAGCTCCATTGAAACCAATGGGAGAGTGAGGCCTAAAAGCAGGTTTCTCCACCAAACAAGGAGCTCGAACTCAGACCGTCCTTTTGTAAACTCATTTTCAGAAACTGACTTCAAGCATACATGCTGAGCTCCATAGCGCTTGATTTCTCGGGGAAAGAACTGTTTGTTCCTGCAAGCTCCTTTGAAACCAATGGGAGAGCAATGGATAACAGAAGATTTCTCCACCAAACAAGCACCTGGAACTCAGAACATTTTGCTCTGATCTCAGCTTCTGAAACTGCATTGCAGTCTTCACCCAACACAAGGTGTCCCCTTTTATGCCAGAGCAACTGTAGTTTATTCCAGCCGATGCCCTGGGCCTTAGATAAAACATTGCCACTTAGGAATAGATCACTCGCTCTCTCTGTAAGGGCAAGCACAGGGGAATCGCAGCTATTGCTCCAATGGATACATTCTAATGCGAGAGAAGCACAGGGTTTGCATTAGAAGTGGCCAGCCTGGAGGACAGCTTTCCACCTTTATTTCTCCCTTTAGCTGCTGGTTCCATTGAAGCGTACAGGAGAGTGTGGGATGAGAGGACCTTTCTCCATCAAATAAGGAGCTGTAACTTAGAACGACCTGCTGTCAACTCAGTTTCAGAACCTGAATTCAAGCTTACATGGTGAGCTCCGTAGTCGTTGTTTTCTCACGCCCAGTTGCAACTTCACAAATGATCCAGGCCAGGAGCAAAGTTTGCCCCGAGCATGTTAGCAACTGCCAATAAGCTCGATTCTTACATACAAGACTGGCAGGGAAAACAGCAGCGTTGTCCCCTCGACAAAGGCCTGGATATTAGAATGTGCGGCGAGAATTCTGATTCAGAAACTGAGTTGAACTCTACTGTCTATCTGCTCTGAGCCTATTTGTGCCAGGGCAGCAAGAGTTTGCTCCTACATGCTCCCTAGGCCTGTGGGAGAACAAGGCCTCTTAGGCAAATAGCACACTTTTTCTTCACGCAACAGTG
>PVIC010046954.1:0-14048 GCA_004025085.1 Thryonomys swinderianus
CTGATCCCTGGGCTTCCGAGGGGCCCCTCGCGGGGCTGTCCTTCCCGGGGTACTCTTCCTCTGTCGTAGAAACAGCAGCCCATAAACGGCATCACTTTTCCTCCAGATAACTCAGATTCACCTTTCTTTCTTTTTTCTTTTTTTGCTTTTTGAGACAGGGTCTCGCTTTGTAGTTCAGGCTGGCCCTGAGCTCACTATGTTGCCCAGGCAAGCCGCCGCGAACTCAGCAATCCTCCTGTCTCTGCCTCCCAAGTGCTGGGATTACAGGCGTGAGCCACCACGTCCGGCATTAAGTTCCTTTTAATTTTAATGCTTTTATTTTTGGACTTTTTTTACCCACAATATCTTTACCCAAAAGTGTGGAGCTTTACATACATATACATACATACAACACACACACACACCCCAATACCAACTCTGGACACCAAGCAAATGGCCTACAAGTCAGTTCAATTCTAACCCTATCTCCTGGGACTACCACAGATCCAAGTCAAGGACTCAGTGCAAGACCACCCCATGTTATCCACCAGCCATAAATCTCAAGGTTGACACCTGTACTTCTAACCAGCTTTAACCTACTAGTTTCTATGACTCCTTATCAGGTTTGACAATTGTATAGAACAACTTACAAAATTCAGGAAAAGTTAACTTACTATAAGGCAATTTATTATAAAGGACACAAGTAAGAATCAGCCAAATGGAAGAGATGTAAAGGCAAAGTATGGAGAAGGAGTTCCAGAGCAATATTCTCTTTCTGGCCCCACATCCTGCCCCTTTGATATTTTATGGAGATTACATAGGCATGATTAATTAAATCACTAGCCACTGATGATTAACTCAATTGCTAGTCCTTCTCTTTAAGGATCATTATGATGTATAAATCAAAATATACAATTGAACTTCAGTAGAGGGAGACACATTTTAAGAGGCAAGAATGTTAAAAAAAAAAAAATCAGGGGACCTCAGAAGGGTGAAAGACACAAATGAGTACAAAAATATTTGCCAGAGAAATTTCAGAAATAATTCTAGACAGACTCTACATAACTAGCTCTCAAATCTGGTTCACAATGGACCCAGCAAGAAAGCTTTAAAAATGGGCTCTAACTGTAAAAGACTAGGACCCTAAGGATAGCATAAGTTCATTAAGTGCTCTTAACACACATCCAGAGCAGCAAAGCTGCTGCTCTAAATTTTTCCATACCTCTACATTTTACAAGTCAATACTAAATCTTAAGGATTTTTCAAAAAACTTTAAATAGAAATTCCACTTGACCCAATTATACCTTTTCTAGGAATCTTCCCCAAAGAGTTGAAGATAGCATATTATAGTAATCCATGCATACTTATGTTTATAGCAGCACAACTGATAATAAAAAAAAATGTTGGAAATAGCCTATATACTCAGCAACATATATGTGTATACACACACACATATGCACATTACTCAACCATAAAGAAGAACAAATTTGAAGCATTTGTAGGAAAATGGGTGAATCTTGAGACCATACAGCTAAGTTAGACACAAAAGCTTAAATATCACTTGGCTTCTCTTCTGTAAGAAACCCAAAATATAAATAAAAAGCAAAATAAAAGAGATGATAGGAAACAGGAAGGTAAACTATGGAGATGAAAAAGGGTAAAAGAGGGGGTAGGAAGAGGAAGGAGAAGTAAAAATGATTAGGATATTTACAATGCATTTTTTAAAAAGCAGATACAATGGACCCTTGACTTAGGAACTCAATTCATTCCCAAGGGCTAGCTGTAACTCAAGCTGGTCAACTGAAGGCTCAGCTCCTCTACACAGCTTTCAAATGTTTCTTCTAAAACTCTAAGGGTTAATCTACATCTGAGACCATCTGAAAGCATAAGTGGTCAGCACTTGGGTTGTAACTAAGGACTTTTTTCGTAAGTTAAAACTAAAATTCCTGTTGTAATACAAACTGTTCATAAGTCAAGGCAGTTGTAACGTGAGAGTACACTGTGTATCATGTACAGGTACAAATTGTCAATGATGAATGTGATAATTATGTATGATAAATGGGTACTAATTTTTTTAAATTTAAAAAACAATTAGGATATGTGTATGTACAATTCCTCATGATGTATATAATTACGTATTGCAAATGCATACCAATAAACTACTTAAAAAGACTAAATTTTGCCAGACATGGTGGCTCACGCCTGTAATCCCAGCACTTGGGAGGCAGAGACAGGAGGACTGCTGAGTTCAAGGCTTGCCTGGGCTACATAGTGAGCTCAGAGCCAGCCTGAACTACAAAGCGAGACCCTGTCTCAAAAAAAAAAAAAAAAAAAAAAACCAAAAAGACTAAATTTTGAGAGGAAGAATACATTTCCCTAAACCAGATAAACCTCCCCGGTTCTGGCCTACCACGGCAGAAGATAGGTCCTAAAAGAACAGACCGATTCAAATGCCACCACACAAACAACGGGACAGAGTTCCACAGGTCCCACTGTGAGAAGGCAATCCCCACCTGACCATTAAGACAGCATCTGTGTGAGGAACACACTCACTTCCCAGCACACCACTGTAGACAGGGGTCTCACTAGGACCAACATGGGAACTTTAAAACACTATTGAATCCTTCGTGTTAAAAAAACAAAATGAAACAAAACAAACCACCACCACCAAATTTGAATTCTAAAACATCAACAGCTTCTTTTACATAAATGTGATCAAGCAAATAAGGACAAAAGCTTAATTAAACTATAAATTCTACTTCCACTTATACATTTTAAAGCAATCCAATTAAGAATAATCTTACTGTTCTAGAATCCGAGAATGGATTATACTCATCAAGTCCTGGTGGAACATTTCTTGTCACCTGTGTAACTGATGGATCCTGAAAGAAAATTGAGAAAAATATATTATGTATCCTTTAAAGTACGTATTTTGCATTTATATAACTTTTGCTACATCTGTTCTTTTGGCCACCCAGCAAAGCTAACGAAGGAAAACTGGAGGTTATCAGATGTACTCAACAGAGTACAATAGCATTTCAGTAGAGGTGAAATTTAAACCCACAATTTTCATATCCTTAAAAAACAAAGCTAGGCTAGATGCTAATTGTCTGCCAGTTATTCTGTAAGAGATTGAAAGGAAGTGGCCTTCTAATAGCTACATGGAGTAAATGCACAAGAGCATCTGAACAAATCTTGGGTGAACCCACCAGCCTTTCCTGTGGGCTCCACAAAGGGTTCGTCTCCCTCTTTTCATAACATCTTCAATTTTCTGATTACAGTCAATGTCATATCTACAGCACTCAAGATTAAGTGCCTCTCACTTGTTCTATTCTACTCCAGTTTCTCTATTTTCGCACATGATTTTAGAGTCTCTCTCTTTTTCCAAGTGTAATACATTAGTACACTATCCGAGTTTGACAAATCTTTTAATACTGAGCTTTCATAAAATAAGTCACCAAATCCTAGACCCTTTATTATAAATGTATAATACAAATGTAATGAGTATCTCCACAAAGTCAGCTCCACGATTCATGTGAAAAGCATTTTACCAACTGTGATGTGCCCTTACTGCCCTTCATACTGCTAGTATAAAACTAAAGCAGATTGCTGCATTACACTCCAGACTTTCTGACTCAGCAGGCCTAGAGTGGGGCCTGAAAAATCCTGTATTTCTAACAAGCTCCCAGGTACTACTGTTCCTGCTAATTAAGAATTCTTTATTACATTGTTCTTTCTCGAATCCCCAATTTCTATTCTTTCTCCAATTCCTCAACACACTGAGTTTCCTTTCAAAAATGCAAAACCTTATCATTCTCTTTCCCCAGTCCCTTTCCTCTGTCTGTCCATGTCACATTTTTTAGAGCTCTCTACTCACCTGAAAATAAAATACATGTTTCTCAAAATGAAACAAAGTTAGTCTAACTCTTGCTTACTTTGCCAGTCTCATTGTCTCCCTCCCAATCACCTCCTTTTTGGCATATCCTTCTCCCTTGGCCAAATGAAACAAATTACTAAAGCAGGAACCTGAACTTGGCTAAAAGCCAAGTGATAAGGATGAGTGGAAAAGTAATAAGTAAAAGCTCTATTCACTCCCTAGAGTTTCCCTCTGAACTTTCCCTAAACATGTAAGGACCAGGAAGATTACCAAGAGGAGATGCATGGCTCAGCAAGAAAATTAAAGACACAGAAACTTTCTTTTAATCAAATTTTGCAACTTGACATTGCTAAAGTTAACCTGATATAAGTTAAAAAGGATTCAGGGACAAGAAGCAGAGACCTACATCAAATCCTGATCATCAGATAGACAGTACAGCTGCAGTTTCAATACCAGCCCTCAGTATCACCCACAGAAACCTTAGAGTCCTCAGACACCACTCTTCTTGGCCCACTTCCTCAAGCTGACTCTTACACTCCTTCCTACCCACAGGGTCAGCCTAGCAATCTCTCTTCTAGCAACACTCAATCTGAGTGTCACTTTACCCAGTGAACAGTGATTTTCTGGTAACCTCCCTCTTACCCAGTCACTCCATCACAAGCTCAGTGCTCCCATCCCCCTGGCTATGTATCTCCATTACAGTTTATTTCACTGAACCATGATTTTCACGGAATTCTTCTTTACCCAAACTAGGTCCTGACTTCTTTGAATCAAGAAACAGCCCTTCTGTTTATCTGTTTTTTAAATCATACATGCCTGGTAACACTGTTTTATCGATGGATGTTAGCACCCCTAGAGAGAAATACTCAGAGTACCAGGGATAAGAACCAAGAAATATTTTCTGAAAAACATGAACACAAATATGAAGACAATTCAAATCATGTGAATCAAAAGACATTTCATCTGAATCATAAGAGAAATATTAAATCTATACTGATATAATCATATTTCTTACCTATCAGATTAGCACAATGTCCAAAAGTTTTATATACTCTTGAGAAACCTGTAAGAAAACAAATTCTAATGCACTATTAAGAGGAATGAGTACTATTACAATTTGCATTTATTACATTTCCGTTTATCTTTTGAATCACAGTATCACTTCTAGGAATACATTCCATAGATACACTGGGAAAATATTGTCTGCAATAACACAAGATTAGAAGCAACCTCAATGATAGTACAGAATAGAATATCTCCCTGAAAAAGTATTGCACAGCTATCGTGCAGCTGTACAATGATATAAAGACATGTATACAAGGTGTCATCAAAAGCAGTGAACATTTCAGGTTTACTACACTAAAAAGACACAATGCCATGAAACCCACCCCCAAAAAATTCTCCCACTCACTTCTTTTTAAATTGAATTCTTTATTGGTACATTTTATATACAACTCACGATCGCACTCAACACTGGGGAATTTGTACCAGTATATGACACAAGTTAATTCTCATTATTACCCATATCCCTACCCACCCGCTATATACATATGCTTTTTAAATCATATTTATTCTTTCCCCTCATTACTTTTCCCTACCCCTTTCCCTTTGTCCCCTCCTCACTTTGAACACACTCATCCCATTGCTCTTGCCACTTTCTGAAGCAGTTCTGGAATTTCTCATGTCTTTAGTTGTGCTGTTGTTGGCATGCATCCACACTGCGGACTGAAATGTTTACCTTTCTTGGTCATTTTGACTTTAGGGAAGAGCTACAAGTCACAAGGTGGTGGATCCAGGGAATGAGAACCCACCATAAGGTTTTTATGAGCCTGCTGTCATAGCTTGTGTCTAGATGTTAAGGGGCTCTTTGGGGTGGCAGGATCCAGAGTGAGAGGCTGGGATTAAGGGTGCCTCCCCGGGGGAGGGTGGGACCAATCAATAGGCTCACAGCCTGGATAGGAGTATAAATAAGGCAGCTCCTGCTGTGTCATTGTGGCTGCTCCACTGCCTTCCGCCTGCTGTGCACTGTTTCTCCTCTGCGATATCCCACTGCCAGCTGACTAAACACTGAAACCTCTCTAGACTATGAGCGGAAAGAAACTAATTTAACTTTGGGTGTTCTGCATTTTGTATTGGCACCAAGAAAAGTAACTAAGACCTGCCATCCTGTTGGATGTCCCGCTGTAGCAGCACTCGGTATTTTATATCATACCCTCGAAAGGGGACTTCCACAACTGCTTCCAGAAGTGACAAGAACAATGAGATAAACATGTCTGAAAGAAGGAGGAGTGCCAGGAAGGGGGTTAACAGCAATGTCTTACTGTACGAACGTTTATTTTTATCACAATTCATATGCTGCTAGTGAGTGAAAAGAGATGGAAAACAATGTAAATAAGGAGTTACCTTTTGAGTAAGAAGGGAGATAATAAGTATGTACTTATAATTTTAGAAAGAAATAAGCCAAAAATGAAATACAGTTATTACCTGTGGGAGAGGAAAAAAAAAAACAGTGAAGAAGATAGGTTTGAAAGCTAGACTTCTCCCAATGTGCCTGTTTTATAGCTTTTATTCTGGAACTACAAAATGTTTTTCAGTAATAGAGTAAAATTAATTCAAAAGGAAAAAAGAGGGATGCAGAATATAGGTCAGCAAGAAATTATATTGAATTTAAATTCACCTCAAATTATTAAGAAATAATAAGGTATGCCTCAGTATGAAAGACATCTTAGAATGAAATCCTTTCTCCAATATTCTATTTTCAACTACTATAATCAAAACTCACTTGTCTCCTATATAATTCAGGATTAAATTAACTGGGAATCTGATAAAATCAATATCTCAAGTGAATCAAACTTAACTTTGGGTCTGAAATCCCTCCTAGTATAGTACATATAGATGACAAAGCATTAGACTATGTACAAAATATGCCAAGAATGAGACATCTAGGAAAGTAAAGAACTGATATCTCAGAATTGTCATCTAATTAATGCTTTAAAATTAGTTTAATGACTATAATGGTTAAGAAACTCTAAGCCCTCTAAACTGGGGAAGCTAAAAAAGCTCAAAGTTTAAGTAATAAGGAATGCATTTTTTTTTTTTTTGAGACTCTGGCTTTGTAGCTCAGGCAGGCCTTGAACTCAGCAATCCTACTGCCTCTGCCTCCCGAGTGCTGGGATTACAGGCGTGAGCCACCACACCTGGCATTGTGGTAGTTGGTACTGATTGCTGGTGGGTGTGAGTCACCACACCCAGTATTGTTGTATGTAGTTACCAGGGACTGAACCAGGGACCTTGAGCTTGCTAGGTAGGCACTGAGCTACATCTCCAGCCCAGTTCCATTTTTCAGAGAAAGTTGTCTTAAGGTCCAGAAGCTTTCCCAAGATCAATCAGTATATCTGAAACAAAATATGAAATCAAGGCCTTACACCACTGTGGGAAAGGGAAAGTTCAAAATGGTGGTACTTTGCCTCAAGCTATTAAAAGATCTGGGAGGTAGCAGAGCTCCAGCATGGGTGCATCTCCAGACACACCAAAGTAAACTTCTGTAGCCACAATCGGTCAGTGCTACACAGTGTCAATAATTTATACAACCAAGGTCGTCACTGACATATGGCCACCTTCGTGTATTCTGGAATAAAAGTAGACTAAGTGGCCAAGAACTGCTGAAAGAAGGGGGCTATACTGCCAGGACTGCTAAAAAGGGGCTGGCCCCAGAGCTAAGTTCTGCTGTGAGTCCACAGTGGCCAAGGCACCCAAGAGTGGTTGAACAGATGGATGCTGGCTCAGCAGCTGAATGAAAGGTGTCTGATCCAGTCCACAGCACTGCAGCTCTTCTTCGGGCTGGCTCAATCTCAAGGGAACTTTCCCCATCCAAACTGGTGACAAGACCAGGTTCTATACATATTCTTTTTACCAGATACACTAGAAGTACAGGCAGCAAGGCATAGTGACACATGCTGAAGCAGGACAGTCATTTAAGTTTAAGCCTGGCTGAGCAATTTAGTGATTTAGCAAAACTCTTATCTTAAATTTAAGAGTTGGGGTTCCATCACCAGTACTACAAAGAAGATAAAATAAAGAGTTTACCATATTAACTTTCATAAGAAAAGGCACTGTTTGAGTTGATTATTTATGAGTGATTCCAATACTCTGGAAAGAAAATGTTGAAAATGTTCTACTTGTTCTTCAACATAGCCAAACTGAAACTGTTTCAACTGATAACAAGGTTTATTCTAGGATAGTGGCTCTCAAATATCAGTATGCACTGGAGGTACCTGGAGCTCTTGCAAAACTCCAGCCCACAAGCCCCAGTCCAAATGTACCTTGTTTTTAATTCAGTAGGTCTGAGGAGACTAGCTGAGAATTTGCATTTCTAACACATAACCCTTCTGAGTCTTATTTTATCAACTTAAAGCATTGTATTAGTCTTCTGTATTTTATTAACTTTTAATAAAGACTATTCTTTACAGTTTAAATATTTGTGGACCTAATTATGCATAGATATTAATGCTGTATTTTTATTTCTCTAGTTAAGCCATATTTTGCCAACACTTGAGTAATGTTTGCCCATACTTAATTTCACTGTCATATTTCATTAAAATACAAGATTGATGAAAGTTTTTTTTTCAAAAAAGAAAAGATTTCACAGCTAGCATAATTAGCCTTTTTTGTGCTTTTTATGTCTCCAAGGTAGAGTACCCTCACTGCATTTTTTTTTGCTTTTGAGACAGGGTCTCGCTTTGTAGTTCAGGCTGGCCCTGAGCTCACTATGGTGCCCAGGCAAGCCGCCGCAAACTCAGCAATCCTCCTGTCCTGGCCTCCCGAGTGCTGGGATTACAGGCGTGAGCCACCACGTCCGGCATTGTGGTATGCAATGTTGATTGTTGGTGGGTGTGTCTCCACGCCCAGCATTATATGTGGTTACCGGGGATCGAACTCAGGACCTTGCACTTGCAAGGCAGGCGCCAGAACCACTGAGCTAACCCTCCGGCCCCCCTCACTGCATTTTAAATGGTCTCCTACACCAGGGGTGGTAACCCTGTGGGCACCCAGGCCACAGCCGGCACAAGAGCCAATTTGCCTCAGCATCACCGCTGCAGATGTGCACGGGATAACAGCACAAAAAATGCAAACTTCTACCTTTCAATAAAAAACCGGTTGATGCCAGGAGTGGTGGCTCATGCCTGTAATCCCAAGACCCACGAGGCAGAGGCAAGAGGATTGCTAAATTTGAGGTTTGCCTGGGCTACACAGTGAGATCAGGGCCAGCCTGAACTACAAAGCGAGACCCTGTCTCAAAAAACAAAAACAAAAACCCAACTGTTTTTCACTTACAGTTGTTACAGCATTCTTAAGACAAAGGATGTTAACAGATGAGTTGGTTTTTCTAAGCCAAAATCTCAGCATTCTGATTTAATTCCAGTGTTGGCACTGTGATAAATAAGGTGGTCTGAGGGCTCAGTTTGGGCACTTCGTCTCCAAAGGTTCACTATTACTGCCTGTATCATGCATCAAATTTGACAGTTCTCAATCAGTGTCACACATAACTTCAGAGAAGCTAAGCCAGAAGAGTACTGTCACCTTCAGTTAGAAGCAGGAAAACTGACTCCATAAACAGTCCATGGGACTAAGCAAGCTCAAGCTTCTGCTTATTTCTTTAGAGCATTGTTTGGATACACGGTAGTCTAATCATATAAAAGCCTACACTCGCATTATAGCTATAGACTACATATCCACTTATTAGCACATCTGCTAACATGTCACATGTTTAAACCTCAGGTTAGCATGTACAACTTTCCATGTCTTGGGTACTTTGCAGCAGAAAAAGCACTGATGGAGAATCCAGAAACTCCAGGCAGGAAATCTTGAGCAAGTCACTTAAACTCTGACTCCTCTCCAAAGAAAGGAAATATGATCATCAGCATGGTCAGCTGCAGCTCTGACATGTTATGCTACTTGTATGTCTTGATTGTTTAGAAAACTATCTGTATCCAATCTCAATTCTAGTACTAAAAAATGTAAGCTCTAAACAAGACACTTCACATTTTGGTTTATCAATAAAATGTGTCATATGGTTCCTGAGTGACTATGCAAAATATGTGGCATAGTTCCTGCCCACAGAAAGAGCTCAGTAAACGATAATAACGCTGTTTTCATAATAACCACCAAGATGTTAAGGATCAAGCAAAAAAAGCTCTCTATGTATGATTAAGAATTTAAGAAAGCATAATATATATTAAGCAAATAGGCCTAAAACACCATAGCTACCTTCTATGGAAAACAACCAGAAGCAACTCTTCATCCATCCTTTGTGTCATGTCACCCTATACTCACTGCCAGAGAAAGGATGAGGAATGGGCTTCTGTGCCATAGGAACCATTTCAAATCTGAATTTGAGGCTACCCGACAGGCTCCAACACAAGTGACTCTAGATTGAACAGTACTAACCAATCCAATTAATCCTATTGCTTGAGGACAGTGAGTAGGAGACACAAAAAATGGTCAATAGCAGCAGCAGTGTACTTCACGCCAGCCTCGGTAGAAAGACAAGAAGTTCAGTCATAATAAGGTGACCAGAGAAGGGAGCCTGTGAAAACAAAAGCAACCAGCAGTTGCCAGCGAGTTAGCACAGCAGATGTGCAGGGCTAGTGAACACCTCCCCTGCGCCATCACCAACTCCTCAGTCCCTCAGAGGGGCCGTCAGAAGAAGCAGAGAGGCAGGAGGAAAAGAAGGGTGGCAGAGATCAGTCTTCACTTTAGCGAATGCAGCTCGGTGTTTATGTTTTATAAATACTGATGCATTTCAAAGTGACTTCCCAGCCATGTGGGAAAGACCAAGCTGAGGAAACACCCTGTAAACTCCCAGATATGCTTACAATTAGAGCCCATGTTAGACCACCTTCCCTCCCCCCCAATTAGAGCCCATATTAGACCACCTTCCCTCCCCCAAGAATCTTTACACTCATCCCCTGCGGGATGACACCATGCCTTAATGTCCCACCCAGGTAAAGAAATTCTCTTTGCCATTTTGTATTCCATTGAAACTATGTAAAAGTTTAGTGCCACAAATGTAAGTAAAATCTGCTTTGAGATTTTAATAAGTACATTTATTGACCCCCTGAGGTACATCCTGATCGCCAACACACCTCCTGGTCCACAACTGCTGTTAATTACTCCTTATTTTAATCCTATTTTCACCTTTTCCTTCCCCTTCCAATGTAAAAAGAGGAAAATACCAAAGGAATTCTCATCTTTATCTTCCTTTAAGAGTTACACATTCCCCGCAGTTCATGACTGGAGCTCAAGTGGCAGCGTGCCTGCCTCGACAGCACTGCTGTTTCAAGTCTCTGTCTACCCCACAAAGCCCATCTGGAAAAAAACCCACAATACACCCTCAGAGCTAAGCTTCATCTCTCCCAACCTATCCTCTGGGCTATCCTACCCTATCAATTATCCTTTCATTTCATACATTCGACTGCTTCCTCTCAAGAGGATACCTCACATCTCTTTCAGGTCTGCATCATCTTTAAAATCATCCTCAGGCTACCATCAGCCCCCTTTCTCCCCTTCAACACACTTCTCTACCTTCCCATCCTCTGCCCCAGACTGAGCTGCCAGTATTTAATACTTGCAAACTGTAGGAGCTTCCCTAGTGATCTCCATCCCAACCTGGTCCAATCTATTCTTTGTAATGAGTCCAAATGAGCTCTTCAAAATGCAAGCCTAACTATGTCATGCCTTCAGATCTGATTACTGTGAAGTGGACATATTTCAAGTCTTTGAATATTTTAAACTAACTGGGAATGGACAATGAACAGATGGTAAAATCATTTATGAGATAGTGCAAAGATGGATAAATTTTTACTGTTGGCAAATGACTGCTGGACAATGGAGACAAACTTTAGAGTGGCGATAACTATTAACATTCTTTTACTACAAGATGACTTCAAAAGTTATCTAGTATCATAGTAAGTGATAAGAGAAAAATTCTAGAATGTCTCAAATTAACTTAATTATAAGGATTTGAGGATGGAGGGTAGGAAAAATAGGCAAAGTTAATCAGTTAACAGCATTGGGCCAAACCAGGAAAAACCATTTCCACTCCTGAAAGTGTACTGCAATTGACTCAAACCTCAGGCAGCCAATCTACCAGGCACTCCAGCATCCTATTTACAGCCCAATCAGGAAGCAACAAGTATTTCTTATGGGCTATCCCCTTAACCAAAACTTTTCCTGTTTCACTTTATACTGCCCCTCTTCTTTATAGCCAATACAGGTTCACTGGAAACAGTTTATACTTTGATATTCACTATAAAAACACTCTTCTGGCAGCCTCCTACTTCAGGAATCCCTAAATCCAAGCCAGGTGTGGTGGCACGCAGCTGTAATTCTAGTGTTCACTCAAGAGGCTGAGGCAGGAGAATTGGTCCACGGTCAAGGCCAGCCTGAGATACACAGTGAGACATTGTCTCTTGGGGGGAGGGAAAAAAAAGGGCCGCAAATGTCCCTCAGTCTTAAGAAGTTTGGTTTAACAATACATTTTGTTCATCCAGATCTGTGCTGTACAATAATATGATGGTCACTGGCTACATGTCGCTCTTGAAATGCAACTGATCTAATTAAGATGTACTGAAAGTATAAAACAGATTTTCCACTTCAAAGACTGAGGACGGATTAAAGCAACTGAATAGAACAGCTCTAGTCCAAGTTCTGTCATTCGTGAATAAACTCAGAAAAAGTAACCTATTTCTGAACTACCTTGTCTAGAAGTGAGAAATAAACTTTAACAATACACACGGCATCTGCAGAGCATGCTGCATTTCAGGGAACTCAAGCTGCAAGATGAGAAATTCTCCTTTGTATTTCGAGACAGTGTGGGCAGCACCTCCTCAGGATGTTTTGTCCCTGCAACATGAGAAATGTGGTATTTCTGTTTCTTGACCATAAAAGCATTTACCACACTTAGTTTCCCAACTGAAGAGTGGTTTCTTTGACAGCAAGGAATTCTCTTCATCCTCTTATCTCTGTGACTATTACAGTGTCTGCATGACTTTAGGAGTGCCATCAATGTTTGCTAAATAAATAGCCCAGCCCTGTTCCATTGCAATAGTACAGTACAACCACTAGGAAACAACTGAGTCTGCCCTCCTACACTTTTTTTTTTTTTAGTTTTTCGAGACAGCGTCTCGCTTTGTAGCTCAGACTGGCCCTGAACTCACTATGTAGCCCAGGCTACCTCAAACTCACAGCAATCCTCCGGTCTCTGCCTCCCAAATGCTGGGATTACAGGCATGAGCCACTATGCCCATATGGCTCCTCTTCATCTCTACTGCAGCCATAATAATTAGACAAAATGTTAAATAACTACAAAGACTTGTTAAACTGACAAATTCTCTGCTAAGTATAATGGCTATAAAATGAGGAACATGTTTTGCTTGAATAAGCCACTGAGTCCACTCAATGCACAGTAACTATGTAACCAGAACAACAGAAATATGATGGTCCAGTGGCAGAATTAGACGATCCACTGGCAAGTGGTAGGAGACACACTGAAGGAGTTGTTATCCCAAATTGCATATTCTATGTTACAATGCCAATCAACAGCAGCTGAGCTGCATGAATTACATGAGGACATGTCAATAAAAGGTAACGTCTAAAGACAGGCACAGAGATGAGCATTTACAGTCTCAGCTCCACAAGAGACCGAGGCAGAAGGATCTTTGAGCCCAGGACTGTGAGGCCAGCCCAAGCAACACATCAAGACCATGACTCAAAAAGAGGAAAAAAAAATCTAAAGAGTAACAGCTGAAGCTAACCAAATACTTATAGAAATCAGTAGGGCAAAGAACAGGAGACTTGGATACTATCAAAACATCTTCTGTCATAAATCCTTAAATATTTTTAAACTAAACTTTAAACTACATCTCATTACATGCAAAAACTACAAAATCAATGAAAGCACTAATGCACACATTAAAACTATAAAGCACTGCCGGGCGTGGTGGCTCACGCCTATAATCCCAGTACTCGGGAGGCAGAGGCAGGAGGATTGCTTAGGTTCCAGGCTTGCCTGGGCTACATAGTGAGCTCAGGGCCAGTTTGAATTACAAAGCGAGACACTGTCCAAAAGGGGGGGGGGCGCTGAGGTATTCTGTCCTGAAGAAGACTATTGAAAGTAGACAGTAAACCTAAG
>PVIC010046955.1:0-14045 GCA_004025085.1 Thryonomys swinderianus
GTCAATCTTTTAATAACTCAGTTTCCCAGATGTTCAGGGAAGATAAGTTGATAATACCAGTCTTTTATGTATCTCCAAGTTGCTGAGTTAATTGAAGTAATACAAATGAAAGCTTGTTTCTCATTTTTTGAAATGTGTCATGTTCTGGAACAAAACGTTAATGTTGAACGTGATCATAATTTATATACAAAATGTACCAATAAACTATTTTTTAAAAATGAAAGCTGTTTGAAAACTGCAAGGATTTTTATTAATATCTGTACTAGCACTCATAATAATTTTTAAAGTGCAGATAAATCTGGCATTAATTCAACACAGGACCTTCTCTCTGAAGACATTACAATGATCTATTTCAGCACAGAGAGTTCCTAATGATTTGGCGAGTATGTAGAAATGTACTTCTGAAAGGGTGCCAAAGCTGAGAACCCTCAGTTCTGTGTTGTTTCCAACTAGGGGCTGTGACAGCATTTACCTTCAAAGATGATTGTTAACTTATTTAAGTATTTATCAGTTTCTCCGTGTTTTGCACATTTGCCAATTTATTTTCAAGGACAGAATTTAAATTAGTTCTTTTCAAAGAGGAGTGTTACTGTAATATTTTTAACTCTATCAAATGAATACTATAACCTTAAGTTCAGAAAATACCAAGTTTTAAAATATAAGCATGAATTTTAGGATAAAGTGGTCTCTTATTTCAATCCGATGTTTCTACAAAATTACATTTGCTTCCAGACTACAGAAACTGCTCTACTCATGCCTTTTACTTGTTTTAGGAATGGTTATTTTGAACTAATCCAACCTAAAGGAACTACAGTCTAAAAATCATTTACAGTGAATTTCCAAAAAGCAAAATAAGATCAACATTTTATAAACAATAAGTCTATGTGGTTAAATGAAGACGTCAAAAAAAATCCAAGTCACTTTCTGTACCCTAGGGCATAATTCCCCTAATATAGATAATATACAAAACTTGAATATTTGCCTACATATCACTCAAAAATAAAATTGATCTTTTTTATGCAAATTTGAATTAAAATACATGCTGTATAGTCACCAGCGACATACTCTACATACTAAGTACTGGATGTACACATGTACTACATAGTGAGTTCTTCCTTCACAAAACTCTAGTATATGTATAATTTTTGGAACACAGATGATTTTTAGTGTTTTCTGACTTTACTGGAATATACACTGAGTGAGTAATGAATTCAAAATTTTATAAAAGTATCTTCAGCAAGTACCAAATAATAAATAATACATACATTGCCCAAAATTGTCAACAATTTAATTATGGAAATACTTCTCTCAGAACAAAATAAAAACAATTCCCAACTCTTCTTGTCAAACATGTTCTTATAGCTGGACTGTGTAAGTATATACATACATACATACACACACACACACACACATATATATATATATATACTTATAAATTTATATATATTTATATATATATAACGTCAATGATTTTCTTTTAGATCATTAAAATTTGGTTATTGCTCACCAAAATAGATTAAAGGCTGGAAGGAGCCTCATGCAAGCTTTTACCCTTCAACTTACTAGAAATGATACTCACTTTGGTATAATTCCCTGTAATATCCCTACCCAAAGCAATGAGCTAATGTAATTCCATTAAAAAATGGTATTTTAAAAACTGAGTAACCAAGGATGCAGAATCAATCAGGTTAAATTCTAAATTTGTGATTCGGCATAGTTTAACCAGTATCAGGTTGCATTATCCAACAAGCAATTTTTGAGCAGTACTTTCCACCAGGATTAGTTATCTGCTCCACATGACAGAAAGCCTAATAAATAATAATCTCAAAATTAATAGGCAAATCCTAAGAAACTGGTTGTAAGCATTGAGCTCTGGGGACAAAGTGATGGGACCCAAGGTGAGATAAACGCACCTAAAACTGATTCCTAATAATCTATCAGACAAGCTCACGTGCAAGATGACTATCAGGTGTCAGTTCATTGTGAACTCAAGCTTACAGATTTATTTAATTATGTATGTATCAGTTCTTTCTAAAAAGAGAATAATATTTGTAAGGTACAGTCTACTTGGAAAATATTGACAAAACTAATTGGAATTTTTAATGGGACTCTTCCTGTAAATATTTAGTTTTATATGTTTTGATTTTCAGTTTGTGCTTCCAATGTAACATTAATTAACTCAATACAAAGAAAATATATTTCAAATTTCACAATAGGTTGTGTGAGCTAGGTCTAGAATTAATAATGTTTATTTTCCTTTTCTAGTTTCTTTTATTTCATATTGATTTATCCAATTCACATCTTCTGAATCACTTAAATCTTTTATTCTGGTGTTGCATTTTTTAGATAATTTTCAAACCTAATGTTGATGCGGTTTTTGTTTTCCAGTGCTACTTTAGGCCTTTAACATATCATACTTTTGAGAGTTGAATAGCCTGTGTTGATCTTTTGCTCTGTAGTCTTTCAGAATTAAGGACTGAATTTTTAGCATCTGAATAGCAATGGCTACTACTGATCACCACAGTATCTTCACCGGAATACCCCAGATGTCAATGTCGACATCAATTAGCATGATGTCCACTTTAAAATAGCTGTAAGCTCTTGCATAGTCTGCCACACAATTTACCAAAAAATAACAGTAAAACATTCCTATCAATAACCTAAGGTTATGTGAAGTTCATGTTACTTATTTTAGCATGAATTTTAAATACCTTCTGTTGATTAGTAATAGTAATACTACTTTTCCAAGAGGTAAAGCTTTCTTTATAAATTTCCTGGCCTCTAATCTGTTCAGGGACTTTAAGTCCCAAATTACTTACTGCAGAATTAGTAACTTCAAATTTTGCTGATCCAGATTCCTTTTAACCTTTCAATTAAACCGCCTAATGTGAGAAATCCATAGCTGCAGTTATATAATGTGTAGCCTTTCATGAGAGAAAAGATGGTGCAATTATGACTAAGCCAGATATATAATTATTTCTTTCTCTCCTAACTAAAGTTAGAAAGCTAAACTTGGTGTGCTGCTGGAGAAATTACTTTGCCCCTTAAATATTTTCGACACTGTTCACATGAGAAGGTTTTCTTCCTAAATAAGGTTTTCATACTCCTCTTAGTCACTAATGGAGAAAATATTACAGAAGATAAATGAAAGTGAAATTGACTTGTATCTCTTTTAGCACTGTAAATTTCTTCACTATGCCTTTGATATAGTGGGAATGGATGCTATCCTTCAAAACTATTGCTTTTAGCACTCTACGGTTAACACTCCATCTAGTTTGATTTATAATGATTTTTCAAGAGGTACTTACACTTGGGCAGATCTTGAAAAAGAGATAAATAACTAATGGAGAAAGTACAGATTACCATAGAAGGTGGCAGCTGATAGACTGTGGGCAGAGGGCATCATTCGGATGTTCTTCAGCACATACCAACTAGGAAGACACCAGATTTGATGGACTGCAAGTGCTTAGTCTTTCCATTTCTCCTCTCCAGATCAAACTGCAGATACTACCTTAAAAAACTGTGTGACTGAGCACTTTTTCTTTCCTCTCTGAGCTTCAATGTATTCATCTTCAAGTAAAGTTAATGAACACATTTACCTCATTGAATTGTAAAATTCGTTGAATGGTAAAAGGCGAAAGATTTATACGATCTGAAGAGAAACCAGAGTATAAAATTCATTGAATGGTAATTGGGACACATTTTTCTGACAAATCCTAAGAAGCCATGTTCTGGTTTAGATTTCCTATCAGCTAAAATTTCCAGTATTGACAGCAACAACAACAACAACAACAACAACTCAGTAAATTCTGGCAAGAATGTGGGAAAAATGAACCCTTTATAATTTTTGGTGAAACTACAATGATTAATGGGAGATTTCTCAAAAAATTAAAATAGAGATTCCATATAACCCAGCTATATCTTTCCTGGATACATTCTTGAAAGAGTTAAGGACATCCTAATATACAGATATATATTTAGAGAAGCTCAATTCACAATAGTTCTGGAAGTAACCTAGATGCCCATTAGCAGATAAATAGAGTTAAAAATGCTGTATGTAGACAAAACATTAACATTCAGTCATAAAGAACAAAATCATGTCAGTTGCAGAAAAATAGATGTGAGATAAGTCAGAGGCAGAAAGTTAAATACTGTATTGTTGTTTTTGTAAGAAAAATTGAAAATATAAATTAATTAAGAGTAAAATAAGGGATTATAGGAAATAAGAAGAAAGCCTTTTTGGAGAAGGGGATCAGAGAGAATCAGTTCAACAAAACAAAAGTAACTATTATGCATAAGAAACATACACTGGCAAAAATAAATGAAAATAATAAAAAGTAAATGAAAAATTTAAATATCTACAGCAAAAACAATTATAGTGTTAAGCCTCTTGCACCTTCAGGTTTGCATATACATGAGTCCATATGACTAAGTGGGTATTGGAGGCATCTAAAAGAAAAAAAATCATAAAAGTCATGAGATACAGCAAAGAAATAATATCATGAGATTATGCCTGCACTGCTCACTGGCAGAGCAATGAATAGGATAAGTATTTGAATTACAATTTATCTATATTTAAACGTTCTCCTTAAAACCTCCCCCTCACACAAGCTTCTGGGTTGTGATTGGATCATGGACCAGAAACATGGTGGATTTAAGCTAAATAGAGTGTTGGGAGGTGGCCTGGTTGGAGGAGCTGGATCACTGGAGTCTGTTTCCTTCTCCCTCCCTTGATTTTCTTTCTGCTTCCTGACTGCCATGACTTGAGGAAGCCTCGTCCTCCAGTCCCTCTGTCACCCTGCCTCGTCTTGGAGGCAGCTGGATATGGACTGAAATCCCTTCAAATTTTGAGTCAAAATAAACCTTTCCTCCTCAGAGTTGTGGGTGCCAGGTGTTATGCGTCATCTGCAAGAAACTAAGACAATGTTATTCCAAAGAACATCACCCTGAACGAAAGAATGAACTCTTTTCTTCATCCTGACGGTTCTGCTGTGCCATTAATAAAGCTTTGTTACTTCACACATTTGTAATATTAACTCACAAACTGAACTTTTAAAATCATAGTACAAAGTGCCAGGTGTGGTGGCTCATGCCTGTAATCCTAACACTCAGGAGGCAGAAGCAGGATTGCTGAGTTCAAGGCTTGCCTGGGCTCCATAGTGAGCTCAGAGCCAGCCTGAACTACAAAGTGAAAACTTGTCCCGAAAAAAAAAAAAATCATAGTACAACAGGGTGAACTTTTAAACAAAATATCTTTCAAAATTATCTAGTGAAGCAAAGTTAAAAATTCAAGTTATAGGGAGAATTCAAGGAAGTAATTTGAAATCTTAGAAGTTAGGTGAATGTGAAGACTCAAACTGCCAGTGTCAAATCAAAAATCTTTCCTCTGCGATTTACAGGCTCTCGGTTTGCTGTGCCCTTTTATTATGATTTAACCTGGAATTTTTTTTTTTCCCCTAAGGCTTGGGCAGTTACGGGCACACATGCGTGTGTGTCGGTATTACAGGGCAGTTCCTTTAGAAATGGTTCAACAGTCCAAATATTCTGGGTCCTTTTTTCCTTGAACGAAGAATTGGACGAGACAAGCCAAGAACAGTGCTAAATGTTTATTTGAAAAAAGCTGGGCCGTTGGGTTTGGTAGAAATCAGTTTTGCCGAGCGATCCTGGGTTGAACAAGCAGGCAAAGAGCATAAGAGAAAAAGTAGAAGCTCACGAAGCCTCTGAGATACGCAGCACGGACTGCCGTGGAAACCCCGGCAGCAGCTTCGCCTGACGGGGTGGGGGTGGGGGGAGCCTGCGAGGCCGCTGCCCGCGCCTCCCGCGAGCCCCGCAGAAGTCCCACGTGCGGGGCCCCGCGTTGCCTGCGTCTTGTGACCGACAAGCCCTGGCTTCCCCCCAGCTCTGCCGCGTCCTCGCTCCTCTGTCATCAGCCCCTTCGGTCACTGAGTCTCTTCAGCTCATCACCGTGTATTTGCCACGCGTGTCGCCCTGTTGTTTCCCGCCCTCCTCACCGTCTCAGGAGACTTGTGAAAGCTGGGTGGTGTGTAAGAGGAGACGGAGCTTGCTCATTTCAGTTCTGCCTTTTCCGTCATACAGCTGTTAAAACAAGAAGTCACATCATGGCCGTGTTTTTCGTTTTTCTCCCTGTCAGTAAGAAGTACAGAGTCCACGTTGTGCCAGCCATTTGTCTCTTTCACCAGGACGCTTGAATTTATAGTAGTGTTTTGCTGGGATGGCCTCTCTTTTTAAAATTTTTCAAAGTTTCCTGCTTAAAGTGAAAAATTTAATTTTAACATACTACTTCCTGTTCCCCCTATCTTCTATCATCATTTTCCAAATATAGCCATATTTATTTTAAATTGCAAAGATTATCCTTCTGCATTACCAGACATCTGCTTCTGTTTTCTTCAATGAATACCCACTGACTACCTTAGTAAGTCATTGACTGGATTTATAATGTATGCACAGGCTGCTTAGATTGGAAAAATAACAAGATTCATAATAACAGGACTATTGAGTTATTATGCCATTGTGCTGTTTCGCTTTGAAATAGTTTAACATCAGTGCCTCTGTACAGTGAAGATCCAGTATGGATGGTGGCAACAAAGATGGTCACTAGAGCTGTGTCCCTGTATTTTAGATTGTACTAATTACCTCATTACAGCAGCTTTAAATATTGCCCTTATGGCATTTGGAAATGGTGATTTTTATCAGGGCTTTATGCATGACTTAACTCACTCATCAAAAAGAATTTTAGAGTACTAATTTTGTATTGTGCAATTTTAAGATTTGTGCAAAGAGAATTATTTAAATATGATCCCACTCCCTTAGAACATCACAGTCTAAGAAAACACTGGCAAAAAAAACAAAACAAAACAAAAACAAAACAACAACAAAAAAACATAAAATGGCATGTAAAATACTAAGCAAAGGACAAAGCCAAGCAGTGGACCCAGGAAATCATGATTTTAAGTCTAGTTTTTATTTCTGACAATGACTGTTAAACTTTTGAGGTCAGAAAGTCTAATTTGCATTTGTATAATCCATTCATAATATGCATTTTATGTGATATTCAGTAAAAAGGTAGTGATATGAAAAGGATTATATAACCAAGTATAGAGTTGAAGCTTCTTAGATACCAGGAAGAAGAAGAGGAGGAGGGGAGTAGAAAGGGAAGAATTAAAGCAGAGATGAAAAAGAAGAATTTTAATATACAGCAGGACTGTGCTGGTGGCACATACCTGTAATGTCAACACTCTGTAGGCTGTGGTAAGAGAGACCATGAGGCCGGTCTGTCCTACCTACCAAGACCCCGTCAAAACACTTACACAAAGGAATTACATCAGGATCAGATATATGGCCTGGCTATGCTTACAGTGTGCAAAGAACATAAGGAGCTGATTATATCACTTACCTGGATATCATCAAGTATGCCTGCAATGATATCTATATAACCTAGGGGATTTTTCAGGTCAATACCCCATCTTTTAAAAAAATACTGTTGACATTCCAAAACTAAGTATATGAAAAGTTAACCTGGCAAACTACACGATGTAACATAACCTACCAGCATTAAAATTTTAGAATTCACTATAATAATTTAACTGTGATGTTCCTGAAATCTATAAGTAATTGCAATGAATATAATATGTTTCAATGTTAAAAAGACATAATTAAGTAATCAGGCTGTTCCTCATATATGAGAATGATTGCAAGTGTGAGAGTTACAAATAAAAAGTAATCAAGTATGTGGTGTGGATAACTTAATATTCCCAATGACAACAACAATAAAGGTACTTGATTATTTCGCAAGCATTTTAAAAATGGTCAACTAATCTTGGTAAAGTTCCATACTCAACAAAATATAATCCTCTCTCAGTTTATGAAGAGAATATTTTTCTGGGAACCTCAGTATGTGTTAAAAGTGTTCCAAAATATCTTTTAATTTAAGCAAAAATAGTGCTATATAAGATCAAATAATTCAAAATGTGATAGTTGCTTACATGAGCACCTGTTAAATCTTTGATATCACAAGGGACAGGAGATTTTAAATTCTTATTAGTTCCTTGCATTGTCTTTAGATCCACAAGGCCAGTGGTCTCTCTGCTGCTCAACCCTCAGAGCCATCGGGAGGCCTGAAGGATTCCCACAGATGTCTTCGGGGGCAGCAGAGAAGCCCTGGGCAGAGTGAGAGCCACTGCACAGCAGAATGGGTGCAGCAGGTCACAATAAGAGCCAAAGAGAGAAAATGAATGATGTGAAAAAGGAAACAGAAATGGTCTAATATAACTCTACATTGGTTTACACTGATGCTTTAACAAGTTACCCAGTCTCTGCTCTGGTTTATGTCCAAAATATTCCTCCAAAGTCTCTTGTGTTTAAAGGTGGGGCTTTTTAAAAGTGACTTAATGACGGGGTGCTATACTCTGATGGATTAACCAATTGATGAGTTCACGTCTCAATGTGCTATTTCAAGGTGGTGTCTACTAAGAACAATGTGTCATGGGGGCATGACCTGGAAGATTATATTTTTGCCCTCCATTCTTGCCCCCTCTCTCTGTTTCCTGATTGCCATAACTGAGTATTTGTCCTCTGCTATACCTTTCCATTCTGCCATTTTTGCCTCAAAGCCATCCAACCATAGGCCAAATTATTCAAACCACAAGGCTTCTTTAATTGGTAGCTCTCAGTTATTTTATCCCAGCAATATGAAAATGAGTAATACAATCTCAGTAACTTCCAAGGACAAAAACTCCATCTCCCACAATCCTGAGGGCCTCGCACCTGCAGTACAAGTGTTCACAGATCTCTGAGTCCTTGGGGAGTGACTCCAGTCCTTGACACATCCAGATGTTAATGATTCCAAAGGTTCCTTGGCTTATGATAGAAAAGACACCATCTCTCTTGATAACACTGTTGCTTTCTTTTCTCTGTTTCTTGTGTGTCTTCCCTAAGAACACTTGTCATTAAATTTAGCGCACATTTGAATAATCCAAGACATAGTATACCAAGAACATTAATTTAATTATATCTAAAAATAATTTTATTTCCAAATAAAGTAACATTACAAGTTCTGAGGTTTAGAGCAGGAATATATTTCTTCAACCCAAACAATCCAACCCACATTCTAGATTCAGGGTCAGTAATGTCTCAGTGTGACAACTAACAACACCCCAACAGCATTCAGAATGTATCTATGTATGCAGTACTTCCTCAATCAGAAACACTTGGGATACTTTTTTATTTCTACATTTGCTCTCATCGACAGAAGGTGCAAAGCCCTCAAGAGTTCCTAGCCTAGCACATATCATCTACTTTCCTTAATATTTATTGACTTAGACTATATTACTTTGCCTTTACTTCTTTAGTTGTAGATGTCTTGTGATGTGAATATTTGGCACACTCATGAAAAACAAGGATATTAAGAAAAGACTATCAATTGGTATGTCCTGTCATTTAATGATAAAATCTCTTATAGTTCTTTTTTATATCTTTAAAATGAAGGTAATTTTTTCCTTTAAAGTATGTGCCATAATTAAAAGAAATTAAAGAGGAAAACGCATTTATAAAAAGAGCATAATGTAAAAATAAATCACATTAGGGTGTTAGATTTTGAACAGTATATGTATTTGGTGAGGGAAATAAATTATAAACAGATTAATTTTGTAAATGTTAATATTTTATCTAATATTTTCCACATTTAATATATTTATGAGATGCATATAGATAATATATAAGTACACTCTGATAGATGTACAGAAAATTTAATTTGACAGGGACAAAATTATAAATGGTGAGTGCTGCTTCCAAGTATTTCTTGAAGAAAAATATAATTTTCTAAGGACTTCATAGTATTTGGGTTTTTTTTTTGCAAAAGAATCTTCTGACCCTAAAATAGGTATCTCAAAATTTTCCAGATTGACCAAGAGCTTTTACCTCTTTTCATCAGATGTTAGACTTATAACAAACAGTATTCAAAAAAGTCTAGAGAGTGTAATAATGTTAATATGTGATGTAAAACAAAATAGCTTTTCAAATGGATAAATATAGAACCAGCATTACCACACACACACACACACACACATACACACTTTGGTAGTTTCATATGATGACTTAAGTCGCTTGTACAATTCTATCAAGGAAAACTGTATAAATAGCAATCACAGTAAAAATTACCTGAATAATTTTCCTCTATAGTCTGCACAAATAGATCAAATAAAGTCAGGAGGAATAATGTAGAATTGTAAAACCAGTATGTTATTGTATGCATTTCAAACCTCCTGTGCCACGGATGGCTTTGTCATTGAGATGATTTTGTTTTCTTAATTGAATTCTTTATTGGTACAATTTATATACATCTCAAAATCACGTATAACATTGGGAAATTTGTGCCAGTATATGACACAAATTAATTCTCATTTTTACCCATATCCCTACCCACCCATACCTCCTCACCCCCTTTATAAATGTTCTTTTATTTTTTTTCTGTATCATATTTATTCCTTCCCCTCATCACATTCCCACACTGTTTCCTATAGAAATTTTCCACTCTATAAAAGCTGTCCTACTTTCTAGAGCTCATTTGCATCAACAGGTGTTCATGCCAAAGAGAAGATCCAGAAATTGTCTATCTATGATCTGTTGATTTCACTTATTAGTATACCATCTAGGTGTCTCCATTTGCTCCTAAATGGATCAATCTTGTCATTCTTTATGGCAGAGTAATACTCCATTTTATTAAAAAACCACATCTTCTTTAACCACTCTCCAGTTGATGGGCATTTGGGTTGTTTCCAAGATTGAGCTATCACGAACTGAGCTGCTATGAACAAGGGTGTACATCTGTCTTTCCAATGTGAGTTTTTAAATTCTTTTGGTTATATTCCTAGCAGGGGGATAGCCGGGTCAAATGGGACCCCTAGTCCTAGTTTTCTGAGAAATCTCCACACAGATCTTCACAATGGTTGCACAAGTCTGCAATCCCACAAACAGTGGAGAAGGGTTCCTTTCTCCCCACAGCCACGCCAGCATTTATTGTTGGTTAATTTTGTGATTGCGGCCATTCTTTGTGGAGTGAGATGAAATCTCAGTGTTGTTTTCATTTGCATCTCTCGAATGACCAGTGATGTTGAACATTTCTTCATATGTTTCTTGGCTGCTTTGACTTTTGCCTCTGAGAAGTATCTGTTCATTTCAGATGCCCATTTTTGCATTGGGTCTTTAAACTTGGGAAGGCTGATCTGTTTGACTTCCTTATATATTGTAGATAATAGCCCTTTCTCTGATATACAGCTAGTAAAGTTTTTTCCCCATGTTGTTGGTTATCTTCTAGCAGTGCCAGTGACTTCTTTGGCTGTGCAGAAGTTTTTCAGTACAATGAAATCCCATTTATTGATTCTTTATGCTAGTTCTTGTGCTTTAGAGGTTTTATTCATAAAGTCTCTGCCTAAGCCAATGTCTCCAAGAATTTTACCTAGTCTGTTTTCCAGCAGGCTTATCGTTTCTGTTTTAATGTTTAAGTCTCGTATCCATTGTGAGTTTAGTTTTGTGCATGGTGAAAGAGATAGGTCTAGCTTTAGCTTTTGGCAGGCTAAAGCCCAGTTTTTCCAGCAACATTTGTTAAAGAGGCTGTCTTTCTTCCATTGGGGATGTTTGGCTCCTTTCTCAAAGATAAGGTGGCTTAGTGTATCTGGAGTTGTTTCTGGGTCTTCTAATCTACTCCACTGGTCCTTGGGTCTGTTACTTTGCCAGTACCTTGAAGTTTTTATCACAGTGGCTTTATAGTAGAGTTTTAAATTGGGGATTGTAATACCCCCTGCCATGTCGTGGTTGCTTAGAATTGCTTTTGCTATTCTAGGTTTTTTGTGTTTCCAGATGAATTTTTGTATTATTTTTGTCTAGCTTTGTGAAGTATACCATTGGAATTTCCATTTGAATTGCATTGAATCTATATAGTAGTTGTGGGAGTATAGCCATTTTGATGATGTTGGTTCTCCTGACCCAGGAACAAGGGATATCTTTCCACTTTCTGGTTTACTTTTCTATCTCAGTTTTCAGAGTCCTATAGTTTTCAGAGTAGAGGTCTTTCACTTCCTTTGTTAGGTTGATTCCTAGATATTTCATTTTTCTGGGTGCTACTGTGATAGGGATTGCCTCCCCAATTTCTCTTTTAGTGAATCTGTTGTTTGTGTAGACAAAGGCTGTTGATTTTTGAGCATTGACCCTGTATCCAGCAACACTACCAAATTTGGTAATTAAGTCTAGCAGTCTTTTGGTTGAGTTTTTAGGATCCTCTAGATAGAGTATCCTATCATCAGCAAATAATGACAGTTTAACTTCTTCCTTTCCTATCTTTATTCCTTTTATATCTTTGTCCTGCCTGATTGCTATGGCTAATGTCTCCAGTACTATATTGAACAAGAGTGGTGACAGTGGGCATCCTTGTCTCATTCCTGACCTTAGTGAAAAGGTTTCAGTTTTTGCCCATTGAGTATGATGCTGGCTGTTGGTTTCTCATAAATAGCTTGTATTACATTGAGATAAAGTCCATTGATTAAAATTCTCTGTAGGGTTTTGATCATAAATGGGTGTTGGATTTTGTCAAGTGCTTTTTCTGCATCTATTGAGATAATCATATGGTTTTTGTCCTTGAGTCTGTTAATACAGTTAATACATTGATTGATTTATGTATGTTGAACCAGCCTTGCATCCCTGAGATAAATCCGACTGATCACGGTGTATGATTTTCTTGATAACTCTCTGTATTCTGTTTGCAAGTATCTTATTGAGGGTTTTTGCCTCAATGTTCATTGGAGAGATTGGCCTGTAGTTTTCTTTTTTGGTGGGATCTTTCCCTGCCTTTGGAATCAAGGTGATGGTTGCTTCAAGGAATGATTTGGGGAGTACTGCTTCCCTTTCAATTTCATTAAAGAGAATGAGAAGTACTGGTGTTAACTCTGCTTTAAAAGTTTTGTAGAATTCAGCAGTGAAGCCGTCAGAACCAGGGCTTTCGTTGTTGGTAGGTTTTTTATTACATTTTCAATTTCCTAGATTAATATTGGGTTGTTTAACATTTTTAAATCCTCTTCATTCAGCTTTGGAAGTTCATAGGAGTCTAGGAATCTATCCATTTCTTCTAGATTTTCCATCTTCTTGAAGTATAAATTTTCAAAATATGTGTTTATGATCCTTTGGACTTCTTCTGGGTCTGTGCTGATTTCCCTATTTTCGTTCCTCATGGCATGGATTTGAACCTTTTCCTTCCTTTGTTTGATAAGGTTGGCTAAGTGTCTGTGGATCTTATTTAACCTTTCAATGAACCAACTCTTTGATTCATTGATTCTTTGTATTGTACTCTTTGTCTCCATTGCATTAATTTCTGCTCTGATCATTATAATTTCCTCTCTAGTATGTGCTTTGGGTTTGTTTTGCTCCTCTTTTTCTAGTTGTCTGAGGTTCATCATTAGATTGTTTATTTCAGTTCGCTCTATTTTCCGAGTGTAGGCATTCACTGCTATGAATTTCCCTTGCAGAATTGCTTTCATTGTGTCCCATAAATTCCTGTATGTTGTGCTGGGGTTGTCGTTTAGTTGTAGAAACTGTTTAATTTCTTCTTTAATTCCTTTTGTGGCCCATTGGTTGGTTAACACAGTGTTGTTCAATTTCCATGTATTTGCGAAGATCTTGGAATTTCTTCTGCTATTCAGCTCCAGTTTCAAGGCACTATGGTCTGATAGTATGCAGGGGATAACTTTGATTCCTTTGCATCTACTTAAGCTTGTTCTATGGACTAGAATTTGATCTATTTTGGAGAATGGTCCATGAGCAGCTGAGAAGAAGGTATATTCTCGCTTTGAAGGGTGAAAAACTCTGTAGGCATTTAATAAGTCTATTTGCTCCAAAGTTTGACTTAGCTCAAGTATTTCCTTATTGATTCTTTGTCCAGTTGATCTGTCAATTTGTGGAGTATTAAATGGAGTATTAAATGGAGTATTAAAATCCCCTACTACTATTGTATTCATGGATAACTGGCTTTTCATGTCCAG
>PVIC010046956.1:0-14054 GCA_004025085.1 Thryonomys swinderianus
TGGCTGTTGGTTTCTCATAAATAGCTTGTATTAAATTGAGATAAAGTCCATCGATTCCAATTCTCTGTAGGGTTTTGATCATAAATGGGTGTTGGATTTTGTCAAATGCTTTTTCTGCATCTATTGAGATAATCATATGATTTTTGTCCTTGAGTCTGTTAATATAGTGTATTACATTGATTGATTTACATATGTTGAACCAGCCTTGCATCCCTGGGATAAATCTGACTTGATCAGGGTGTATGATTTTCTTGATAACTCTCTGTATTCTGTTTGCAAGTATCTTATTGAGGATTTTTGCATCAGTGTTCATTAGAGAGATTGGCCAAGTTAAACTTTTAAAAATATATGTTTTTCACAAAATGTTTACTTTCACTCATGGGAATAGACTTTTCTTATATCCTTGAACTATGAGTTGTCACTTTTTGGATATTCTTTTGAAGACTTTGTGATTACTTTTTCCTACACAACAATTAACTTAATGCTGTCTTCAAAATTACACCTCTCATAGAGATTCTATTTTAAGGAAATCTGATTCAATTAAGCAAAGACATGTTAAGGAGATGATTATATACTTTTTATAATTAACTTGGGTTTTGAAGATCAAGTGAAATAGACCTAAACATCACATGGGGGTCAATTATGTTGTAACAGTTATATATAGTTGTGTGGAACCAAGTAAGACAGTTTTCCTTAGAAAGAAAGCCAGAGATTGAGTTTATTTCCCCATGTCACCTTTTATGGTGAAGGAAGGAGGAGATTTTGGAAAAAAGAAAGCTGCAGGACAAAACTGGAGAAAAAAAAACATAATATTTCTTAACATGGGATATTATTTTTTGTATTAAAAGATATGCTGTGTAGATCTATTCAACCAACTGAACTGGGTTGTTAAAAGGATCCTATTATCTCAAAGACTTGGTATCCATGGTAACTGAGACACACTTTCCATCCTTACTGAGGGAAATAAACAGTAAAAGAGCTTGCCATTCCCTGATATCCTTATCTCACTGCTAATAAGTTACTACTTGAGTGAGATGTCTTAAGAAACCCTATTCTTGCTTTACTTTTAAAACAAGTTAACAGAAAGAAGAAGAAAGAGAATACAACTAAAATACAGAAATGTAAATCCAGCTCACAAAGTCAGGGCTGGGGGTGTTTCAAAAGCATACCCAAGGAAGAAAAGAGCTGCTCTTTGCACTTCCCCTCAGGCTGGATGGGGTCCAATGGCCAAGCATGTCCCTGAGCTGCTACAAGCTGCTGGATACATGGTCCCAAAGGGAGCCACATACAATGGACCGACCTCAAACATCATAAAGATATTCTAAACCAAATGTCCAGTCACTTGTTACCAAGTGTTTTGCATATAAAATTGATTGTTGTTATCAAAAAATAAGCTGTCAAACATATTCTGCATATATAGATGTGCAAGCCACTGTGTAAGGTTCTGAGAATTTTTGTTTTTTTTTGAGACAAGGTCTCGCTTTGTAGTTCAGGCTGGCCCTGAGCTCACTATGTAGCCCAGGCAAGCCTGGAACTCAGCAATCCTCCTGCCTCTGTCTCCCGAGTGCTGGGATTACAGGTGTGAGCCACCACGCCCGGCACTGTGGTATGTGGTGTTGATTGCTGGTGGGCATGAGTCACTACGCCCAGTATTGTATATGGTTACCGGGGATCAAACTCAGGACCTTGCACTTGTGAGGCAGGCGCCGGAACCACTGAGCTAAATCTCTGGTCCCTCTGAGAATTTTTATATGAATGAGATAGTCCCAGATGACCAAGATATGAGTCCTGAATAGGATTTAGACATCACATTTCCTATTGACAGTGGGGAAGGAGCATTAACATCCATCTTTTTTGGGTACATCATTATTTAATACACTTAAAACATATTCTTGTAACCAGCTGACATAATAAATGCTGACTCCATCTAAGAACTCTAGGGGATTATCATAATGAAGTTAAAAAACATCAAAATTATCTGTAGCAAGGTTGTCTTCAAAAGGCAAAGCCTCAAGTTGTAGTCAGATAAAATGAAGCAATCAAAATTTGTTATAAATAATGATAAACATAGTTAAAAGTTTAGGAAATGAATGCAAAACTGGCATATGGATTCCCACAGTCTGCTCCAGAGAACTCTGTGCTTACCCGGTAAACTCTGCCTCATCCTAAACAGCTGACTGGAGCAGGAAGAGGGACAGATGCTGCACTCTTCCATAGAGGTAATGGTTAAGAAAAAGAAGGGAAAGGGCCGGAGGGTTAGCTCAGTGGTTCCGGCACCTGCCTCGCAAGCTCAAGGACCTGAGTTCAATCCCCAGTAACCACATATAATGCTGGGCATGGAGACACGCCCACCAACAATCAACACCGCATACCACAATGCAGGACCTGGTGGCTCATGCCTGTAATCCCAGCACTCGGGAGGTAGAGACAGGAGGATTGCTGAGTTCGCGGCGGCTTGCCTGGGCACCATAGTGAGCTCAGGGCCAGCCTGAACTACAAAGTGAGACCCTGTCTCCAAAAAGCAAAAAAACAAAAAAACAAAAAAAAAAGAAGGGAAAGAAAAATAGTTCTAAAGTCCAAATCACAAAACTTTAGAAACCAAACATACTCAGGGGAACTAAATTATATCTATTCTCATTGCTTTTTTCGTTTATTCAATCAATGTTCATTGATCAACAGAGCTGGCACAGAGAGATCACAAGTCACTGATGTCACAGTCTATTTTCTTTACCAGTCTGGCCACCTTCAAACATACTCTCTGATTTATTAGTATGTTAACTGTACTGATTATCATCTGTTTCCTCTTACCAGAACATAAATTCCAGGAAGACAACATTCTGTGTTTTTCTCCCAGAAGTATTCCAAGCTCCTATAACAGTGATCTGAATACTGCAAGGATTCAATATTTGTTGAATGAACGAATCATAGTTTACTTTTTGGTGGAGGATAACAGGTTTTTAAATGAAATATTTTGGGACATATGCAGAGTACAGTCATAATTTTCCATGTTTCTTTTCTGTTAATGCAACAACAATTTGATAATTATTTCATTAGACTTTATATTTTTTCCCAGTACTAGGGATCGAACACAGGCCTCGTGCTTCCAAGGTAGCCATGGTACTACTGAGCTATATCCCCAGCCCTAAGATTTAAAAAGATAGTATGAGTTTTAAGTAAGATGTACAAATATTTTGGGATCCTGAGAAATCTGTGGACTTTAAGTACACAGCTGTGTTATAGTCTCTGCCTTTATTTCTTCAGTTTCAGAGTATTAGGGAGAAGGGTCTACAGGCATATTCATCATTTCAGAATGACTTCGGCACATCAATAAATGTCATGAGTAGATTAATATCCAGGTATTTCCCCTCACTGATGTTCAAAAACTACAGCGTCCAAGATTTTCCCAAGTTTGGCACTACACTATTCTACATGTTTCACTCCTAATTCCTGCTTTCTCTTCCACTACCCTTCATTTATCTTTACAACTGAGCTGTTGAGATAGAAATCACATACATGATACTCATTCATCTAAAGTCTACTTCACTTTTAGTATATTCATGGATGGTCACAGTCATCCCCAGGGTAAATTCTGTGACATTTTCATCCCAACAAAAAGAAGTCCCACACCTTTAGTTATCATCATCACAACTAGCTCTTCTCTCCTCTGGTTTAAGCAAACACTAATCTGCTTTCTACCCTTTTAAATTTTATTATGGACTTTCACATAAATGAAATCTCAAGTGTACTTTAGTGGATTCTCTCACTTAGCATATTTTAAAGTTTTATCCAAGTGGCACACTTCCTTTTTTGGCTGAATAATAATCCTTTTATGGATATATCACATTTTGTTTATTCATCTGTTAATAGACAATTGGGTTGTTTCTACTTTAAGCTACTTTGAATTATGCTGCTATGAATATTCATGTGTAAGTTTTTGTGAAAACGTTTTCCTCTTTTGGGTATATAACTAGGAGTAAAATTGCTGGGGCACACAGCAACACTATTTAATTTCAGGAACTACCAGATCATTTTTCCAAGCAACTGTACAACATTACACTCTCACTGGTGGTGGATGAGGGTTCCAACTTCTCTATCTTCAGCAACACTTGTCAATATTTACCTTTTTAATTGTAATCATCCTAGTCAACATGAAGTTATACTCTAAATGTGGTCTTGATTTTCATTTTCCTAATTACCAGTGATGCCAATCACCTTTTTACGTGCTTATTGTTTATTTGAATATCTTTCTTGGAGAAATGTCCATTCAGACCATTTGCCCATTTTTCTATTTGGATTATTTATACTTATAATTGAGTCATAAGGGTTCTTCATATAAACCAAATACAAGTCTCTTATCAGATATATGATTCACAAACATTTGTCCTGTTTTGTAAGCTTTCACTTCCCTAGTGCTGTCCGGTGATGTAAAAAAGTTTGTTTTAAAAAAGTCAAATTTATATATTTTTTCTTTTAATGTTTTACACATACATGCATTTTGTCTAATTCAAGGTTGTAAAGATTTACGCCTGTCATTTCTTTAAAATTCCACAGTTTTCTTTTATTTGATATTTGATCCATTTTGAGATATTTTTGTATATAGGATGATGTGAGGGCCCAATTTCATTCTATTTTTTTCTTTTGGTACCAGTGATACAATCCAGGTTCTTCGCAGTGAGCTACATCCCCATCCCATTTTATTATTCTTTATTTTTAGGCAGGGTTTGTTATGTTGCCCAGCCTGGGCTCTTACTTGCAATCCTCCTGCATCCACCTCCCAGAAGGCTGGAATTAGAGGTGTAGGCCACCACAACCTCATTCTTCTGCATACGGTTATACAGTGGGGTACCAGAACCATTTGTTGATGAAACTATTGTTTTCTCACTGAACAGTCAAGGCACACTTGTTACAAAGCAGTTCAATATAGATGTGTGCCATTATTTATGGACTTCAGTTCTACTTCACATGCTTATTATGGTACCAGTACTACACGGTCTTCACTGCTATTGCTCTGTAGTACCTTTTTAGTTGGGAAGTATGGGTCCTCTTTTTTCCCCAGGATTTCTTGATCTATTCCTTTTCCTTGAAATTTCGTGTGGATTTTAGAATCAGCTGGTCAATTTCAAAAGGAAATAGGCCAGAATTCTGTGAGAAGTTGTGTTCGATCTGTACATTCTTTTGAGGAATATTAACAGTCTAATAATGTTAAGTCTTCCATTTATGAACATGGGATATGCCAGGCCTGTCCTAAACTCAACAGGAAGGACTGATTATTTTAGCAGATACCCACAGCTTCCCAGTAGATAAGACCCATAAACTTACAAAGGTGGTTTACAACCCTCCCCCCCCCCAGGCAAAAAGTCCTGGAAATGTGCACCCACTGGAGCAGACTGGCCAAGGTATCAGTCATGAATACTGTACCCCAGGCTCCCCGGCCCCTCCAATACCTATATAAGCCTAATTCCTTTCCCAGTCAGTTGCTAATGTCTCTTTCCTGGGCTATTAGCCTATCTGCTCAAGGATGAAGCCTCTCCCCAGTTAGCTGCCAGAATCTGATTTTTAGTCTCTTCACACTGGAATAAACTTTTCTTTTTCTCACAATGTAGAGCCTTTTACACTTGATCTTAGCCAAAAGGCCTAGAAGCAATAATGTAAAGCCTTTTTTTTTGGACAAGTGGATACTTTATGACAGGATGCTTTTCCATCTGTTTGTATCTTCTTTCTTTTCATTCTGGCCTGTAATTTTCAGGGCATAAATTCTGTGTTCTTTTTGTTCGAAAATATTTTATTCTTTTTTGCTACTATTGTAAATGGAATTGCTTTTTAAATTTCATTTTGGATTTTTCATTCCTTATGTATAAAAATACAGTGACTTGCATCCTGAAAACTTGGTGAACTTTTTTAGTTCTAATAGCTCTTAGTGATTTCTCAAAGTTTTTTCCATTTGTGAATAGTTTTACTAGTTCCTTTCTAATCTGAATATATTTTATTTTTCTTGCCTAACTTCCTTGGCCAGAACTTCTAGCACAGTGTTGCACAGAACTGATAGCAGTGGATGTTCTTACTACATTCCTAGTCTTGGCGAGAAAATATCCAGGCTTTCATTGTTGAATATGATGATACTCTTCATCAGCCTGAGGAACGGGTAAGGAGAAAAGGATCTTGGTGTAGATATCAAACACTGTCATACCAATCTTTTATGGATGTTCTTGAAGAATATTTCTTCATTTGGTTTTTTCCTTGGGAACCATTTCCAGAGGGTTTAAATTTACTTATTTTTAGTGATTTTCATCAGTTTCTTTGTGTGTTCAGCAGAATTCCTCACACGTTAGTGCGACCGTTCATTTGTTTTGTTTTGTTTTGTTTTGTTTGAGATAGGGTCTCAGTATGCAATTAAGTCTGGCCTTGCACTCACTGTGTAGTTCTGACAGGCCTCAAGCTCACAGTGATCCTCCTGCCTCAGTTTCCCGAGTGCTGAGACTACAGACGTGCACCACCATGCCCAGTTCCCGACTCTACATTTGAATGAGTTTAGTCATTGCTAACTCACAGCAGAAGGTCTATGGCAGGTGTCACCTACTCATTAATGCTAAATAGGGTTGCAGCTACAGTGGCCCAGTGTAAGATCACTGATTAATAGCAATGAGATGCTTGTGGCGAAATGGCAATCTGTTCTGGAGATCACAGTCACTAAGATAAAACGACTCATAGAAGGTCTGGATTTGTCGGTCATTAGGCAGATCCTACATAGTACTGCAAATGACTGAACATCTAAAACTCAACCTGTTGTGTGGGCTTTGAAGAAGCTGCAAACCAATTAGTATTTTTATCTTTCAGAAGCAGCATGGAAATTGGATTTTAATTCAAGCTCAGCTTGATTTCTGGGCTGTGCAGAATAAGAGACATCCATGATATAAAATGGGAAACAGTTGATTAAGTTTCATGTGCATTTTAAAAGCTAAATGCTTAGACAAGCTCCAGTCTTTTCCAATGATCACGTCTTCAACTACGTTGATAAAAATGGTGTAGGGCTGAACCCTTGAATAGTTCTCAGTTCCGAAAGGTATTTCTTGTTTAAAGTTTGCAGAGAGGCATTAGGCAGATCTCCTGCTCCTACATCATGAATATTAAGACCACAGAATCCTTTTGCTGAGACTGAATCTTCCTTTGATGCTAAAACCTAAAAATTACCAGTAAGTCTGAGAGATGCCTGTGACTTCTGAATAAGTTTCAGGAGAAAGATATAAAGTGCTCAAATTGATCTTCTTTGACTTTTGACATTCAGTTATTTTCCCCCTCTTGATGGACTAAAATCATTTTCATAATACTTTTGTATTTTTTGAGCAGAAGAGGTGGGCACAGCAGGAGCCTGGCATTTAGCTCATTATGTCAGAGCTAAGAGTTTTCACTCGGTGCTTATGGTTTCCAAAGAGAGCGCTCTCCCTAGAGAATAACTTCCCACATCTGTGGCCAGAGCCAGCATGAGATGGAATTTACCTAATTGACTCTCATTGTGTAAGTCAGATTTTGAAACATTCTCTGGAATTCATAAGCACCATATCATTCTCCTTGTACATACAAATTAAGTAATAATAATGTTTATGAAAACCTATACATGCTTACTCTCTCTCAGGATCTGTTCTAATGACCTCATGATTTCATTCACTGGTCATTACAACAACTTCATGAAAAATGTGAAGCAGAAAGAGACTGAGCGATGTTAATATATGTTAACACAGGTTACTGTATGTTAATCCAGTTGGCAAATGGTTGAGCTGTTCTACCCTCACACAAATGTTAACTTCATAGTGTTTCTTTGGGCAGTGGAACAAGTGATCGTCACAGTCATTTACAGTCAGAATAATTTTAAGACCTCAGTCTCCCTCTGATGACTAGTTAACTCATGGTGAGGGTCTACATATTTATAAAGTTACATAAGAATTCTGTTACTGTGTTGGCCAGATAAAAATAATGCACTAATCACAAAAGAATTGCATAAACTTCATAGATGGATTTGAGACTGAGATAAATATCAGTAAATAGCACTAGATACTCATATTTTCCAGGGAACAAATGAATTTATGGAGATTCTGACATTTCTATTGAAAAGAAAGTTCTGGATCATTCTTTAAGACAATTAAACACACTAACAACAAAAAGAGAATTTGGAACCCCACCTCAGCATGCATTTGATTCCCACACTCCTATTTTTAAATAGGAGTAGCCAATTTCCAATTTAGGGAAAACAGTCAAAACCCTAAAGTCCTACAGGCACCAAAACCTAATCAAGATTATTTGGAAGAAAAAAAAAGACTATGTGGCTATGCAAAGATATTACCAACATGCAGTCTAGAATTAGTACTTATTAATATGAAAAACATAATGTAACTTGCCATTTGGAGTTGTAGGCCTGGCACAGCTATGTCTAACCTAAGAGCATCATTCATACAATTAACAATAACCTTTGTAAGGAGCAAAGATGCATCTTTGTATGTCTCTTAGTATCTGACATAGCAGACCATTAAAACATGTCTGATAATGAGTTAATACACTAACCACTGTAAAATGCACAGACGCAGACAGTACGTAATTTGTGATATACTCACAATGAAGCTTTCACAGTCACATGCTTTGGGGAAATCACTTTCCCTCTGTGCTCCTGCTTTCTCACCAGGAAAATGAAAAGTGGAGCTGGAGTATCTCTACGGGTTCCTTCCAGTTCTGAAAGGCTAAATTCAGATCAGTAGCCCTCGTCCCAGTCAGAAAAATAGTGAATGTCCCTTTATACTGTGGACCCACAAGTTACCACCAGCCTGACTTACAGGCAACTCAGGTATATTAGGTTAATGGAAGATTTATTTGCCTCTTGTCATCCATAGTGTGTACTCAGGGAAACATCCAGATCCCAGTGTGTCGACTGAGTTAAACCAGCCCTCAGGAACCAGTGGAATTTCCATGTCAAGGGTCTGCTGTATGACTTACTCTACACGCTGGCTGAATTAAATGTTAGCTCTGTTTGAAGTGCACACAGGTTTTCCCCCATCAAAAACTATAAATTAGTCAAAGAAGACCTATCTGTCCATGTATGAATGAAGAATGAAAAGTTCTGAGTTGTGAACCTCTATTCTGTACAGTATGTGCTGTATGGACCACAGACAGTTAAGACAGTGAAAAGAGGAAAACATATCATAACCTCCAGTAGAGGGAGCCAGATTTATATACTAACTAGACTCCAGAGTGAAACATTAATATTCCATGATTGCCAAATCTAGAAAGAAAAAACACACTTTGTTACCAAACCCTCATTTGTCATTCTTATATAATTAGCAAAAACTGTTTATGAGGCCAACACTGATTTTCTAAAGGTCAGTATTTTTCCTAGTTATAAATAATTGTGTTTTAAACATTTCTCTCAATTTCAGCAGAAGTGGTGGGATTTTTACAAATATACTTATCCTGTAGGTTTCTGAGTTCATATCCAAAAATAACCCCACATAGATATATAAGGGTGGCTCTGTAGTGATCTTATTTGTAATAGTGTTGTAGATTTAATTAGTTAAGCCATACCAAAGAAGAGAAGCCCTGGCCCAATATCACTGATGCGCTTGTGAAAGGGGGAACTTGGACACAGACGTGCACAGAGGATGAACATCATGTGCACGTGAAGGGAGAGGTAAAGGGGAGGTGAGCACACCATCAAGCTGGGAGAGGAGCACAGATCAGACCTTCCCTCACATCCCCGGAAGGAACAAACACGCGAACGCTCCGTCTAGGATGCCTTCCCTCCAAGACTGGCAGGAAAATGCCTTCCTGTTGTTCAACCTACTCAGGCTTGGTTCTCGGCTACAGCAGTGCTGGAGGACTAACACAGGAAGTTCTTTTATTCTTGTGTGGTATTTAGAATAAAACTATTCTTTTAAAGCTTTATCTTCAGTTTGTCTTCATTTTAAATTTTAAAACCAAAAGGCATCCCTTATGTATTTCAGAGAAATATCAATCCATTATGAAAGTAAGAAAATACAGATTAAAAAGAATAAGAAAATAAATATCCCAAAGTAGACTTTATCTCTCTCTTAAGAGTTCATTGTATATCTTTTCAGAGCTTTTGTTTCCAACATAGGTGTAACCAAAATTGCATGGTAGATATCCTGCTTTATTCACTAAATTATCCATACCTTTTCATATATGTAGAATTTCATTTTTCTTACACCCGGTTTAATGCCTTCAACTGTCACAGTGCTTTCGCAATGTCTTGGTCCAAACAATCTAGTCCAGCCTCCCTTTTCTAATCCTGCAGAACAACTTACTTCAAAAAAATCTGACTTGCTAATAAGCTAGGCCAGCTATTCTATGGAATATGCCACTTTCTATATTTATGTGATTATTTCTGAGTAGTATTTTTCTTTACTTTTATAACCTTTGTATATTCTAGAAACTGAAAGATAGAACCAAGAGCTTAATACAGTCAAGTTAAACATTTATCTAAACTACATTGTAGATGAGATCACATATTTCATACAAAACACTTTTAAATGCTAGTCTGGTGAAATTCTTAGAATGTTGTTGACTAGAATACAATATAAATGTTTACATTTTTCAGAAATTAAATTTCTCTAAAGCAAGCAATAGTAAAAGATACTTTCTGAATATGATCATATTCCAGGCAGTAGACATATCCTGAATATTTTTATATGTTTTCCACAAGGTATGAGACATGCAGTCCTAAAAACAAACCAAAACTACTTACTCAAGTTTTCTAAAAATTTCAGAAAACCTCCTTGAGCTTTTCTAATCACTAACTTCCATTTTAGTCTCCTCCAGCAAAACCCATTCATTCATTCACTCATTCATTCATCAAATATTTATTGAGCACAAACATATGTTATATATTGTCCTGTTTATTGGGGATACAGAGGTGAAGGTCTCATAGAACTTGCATTCTCTTTATAATCAGGAATGGCCCAGCTTGATAATGAATTCTCATTCTTTCACTACCTTGAATCTTAGAAATGTATGTCCCTAGAAACTCTTTAAATCATTGACCCATGGTTGGTGAAAACAGTTGAGCAACTCTCTGGTAACTCCAACTCTTGGTCCACTTTGTCTACACAGCCTCATCCATGATGATGTTCTCGCTAACTTTTCATAAGTAAACTTAGACATCCCCTTGTTTTAGGTGCCACCTTCTTATCTACCATGGAAAACTTTCGCATCTCTGAGTCTCTCTTCTGGGCCTTATTCCCAACACATGCAACTACAATCTAGACATCCCCACCTGGATGTCCCAACATGTTTATCTTATCTTGAGAGATCTCATTTTCCTTCCTATCCTCACCCCTTCCTTTTCTTCAGTGTTCTCTGTCATCACTAGTACCATTCACGACATTGTGAATTCCTGCTCGTCCCCTCCCCCATCTAATTTATGGCTAAGACCTGCCAACTCTAAACCTGAAGCAGTTCTGTCTGCTACTCTACGTCCATTCTGTCATCATCCACTCCTGCAGCCTTATGGTAGCTTTTTCACTGTCTTTCCACTTTCAGCCATGTCTCCTCTAATCCTTCCTCTATAGTAACTTTGAGTTATCATTCCCATGTTTCTTGACACACTACTCAATGGTGTAAAGCTCATCATCTCCTGAATCAAGTGTGTTTGTGCATGGTATGCATTGCATTTCATAATCTGGCTAATGCCTTCCTCTATCTCTTGAGTGCCCCCATCACTTTCTTCCACTGTCCCAAACTACAAAACATATTCAGTGTATGTCACTTCCCTATTACTTTTCTCTAGCCATTACCTCTGCGTGAAATTCCCTCCTACCCACCCTGACTACCTTTTAGCCAAACATAAACTTCACATCATTGTCTTCAAACATCAACTCACAGATCTCTCCTTATGAGAAACCCTCTCTGATTTCCCCTACAGACCAAAGAACAGGTTCAGAATCTTACTGCATTTGTACACTTTACATAATAGTAATTATTTTAATATTTTATAGTTGTCTGTTTATAGCTCTGTTTCTGGTATTATCTGTGGTTATACAGATAGGCTAATCCTTCCCCAGTGTTAGCACTAGATGTTTAATAGATACTCATGGAACAAGTGAATAAATGGAGAACATATATTTCTAACAACACAGAACAATGAAGTCCTTAGCTACAAAAGGGTCTACTATTCAGAAAGCATTTATATACTCATTTTCTACTTTGAGTTAAAAGTCAATAATATTTTATTTATTTTGTTGTTCAAATTATGTTCTAATGGAGACCATCTGGAGCCCTCAGTCAAATCTTACAGTTCTTTGACAGCTGCTTTATGCTCTGTGCACATGTATGCGTTTACTATCTATAACTACAGGTTGCTCCAGACTCATATATTCTCTTCCACAACTTAGAATCAAACATTTCCCTATGGAAACTGGGTGCTAGACAGCTTTTCACTGCTGTGATCAAATACCTAAGAAAAGCCACATAAAGTAGGAAAGACTATTTAGCTTACCATTTCAGAAGTTTCAGCCTGTGGTGAGCTGGCTCCATTACTTTTAGACCTGCGGGGAGGCAGAACCATTATTGCAGGTGGGTGTGGCAGAGGAAAGCTGCTCCCTTCATGGCAACCCGGAAGCAGAGAGGAAGGTGGGAGGGACCAGGTACAGCACCCAAGGTCCTTCCCTCATCACCTGCTCCTTTCAAGTAACCTCATCTCTCAAATTCCCATTCACTCCCGACAATGCCATCAAATCACAATTTCACAAGGGATTAACCCACGGAAGAAGTGAGAGCACTCATGATACCATCACCTTCCAAAAGCTCCATGTCTGAGTCCTGGAGACTCTGGGGAGATATTTTTAGATCTAACCCATAACATAAATTTTAAGACAGGTTCATTGCAAATTGAGCAGCTGAAAATACCTCTCCCCTCTTGAGGACTTCACTGAGGTAGACTGAACCTCAGAGGAAGCCAGCGTTCTTCAGCATCCCATCTGTTGACAACCTCTCGAGATCATTTCTTCTGCCTGATTTCTCTGCAGTAAGAGGTGTTAAATGTGCCTCCACTTTCATGCCCTACACTGTATCATCTTATTTTGCGTTCAACTACCCATTTCCCTGAGGTTTTTCTTTCATAGCCACGATCTTGCTATTCAATAAAAAATCAGAAATATCAACCACTTTTCTATTTTCTTGCTTTATAAAAGAGATTTTTTGTAAACTCCAATGGACTTTAAACTACTAATGAGCAAGGCTTTCTGAAAAGACATATGCTTCACAATTTGTAGAGGTTTTGGTCCATAGTCAACTGGCTCTAAGACAGTGTGGCCTGCCACAGGGCACTCTACAGAGGCAAAACAGTCCATGGCAAAGCAGGGTAGGCAGACAGCAGCAAACAGCAGCAGCAATAGTAGCAGAAACTGTGACAGGCCTGTCTCTCCCTTTTAACCCATCCAGGCTACATGCCTCTTAATTGGTCCTGCCCATATGATGCCATATTCTCAACATTAGACTACTTTGAAATTTCTTCTGGAGATTAGTAGATTCACTACCCTTAATCTCAGTATTAGACCAAGTCTCTGGACAAGAGGGAAATGCAGACAAATTTTCTGCCAAAGCATAACACAAATGATCTGGAGGCTTAGTGCTAATGGAGTATTTATTCCTAACTAGAACCCGCTGAGCCTGGTCTTTACCATTAGCATTCCAGTCTTCTGAGCTCTAACCAGAATCTCCCATCAGTACAATTTAAACCATTCCAGGAATGCTTCTTCAAAAAGCATCTCAAAACACTTCCAAACTCTTATTGCAACTCAGTTCCAAAGGTTCCAGAACCACACGGCCAGGTATAGGCACAGCAACTACCCCCCTCTTGTTATTTTTTTTAATTGAATTCTTTATTGGTACAATTTATATACATCTCAAAATCACATATAACATTGGGAAATTTGTACCAGTATATGCCACAAGTTAATTCTCATTTTTACCCATATCCCTACCCACTCCCCCCTCCTCCCCCCTTTATACATGCTCTTTTATTTTCTTTCTGTATCATATTTATTCCTTCCCCTCAT
>PVIC010046957.1:0-14081 GCA_004025085.1 Thryonomys swinderianus
TAAATATGGAAGTACCCAGTAATTAGTGTTTTTGCCTTATAAATGGTATTACTTCCTTTGAAATCTTTCTCTTCATCAAATGTCTGCCTCAGTTTAGAGCAAAACATTGTAACATCAACTTTTAAAATGAAAAAGAAACAAGAATATTTTAATTATTAGACCTCATAAGGATCTTGCTGATTGCTGTTGGTTTACTGTTTTTAGTTAAATTTAAAATAGTCCACAAGACTCAAATTTCAGAATAAAGTAATTTTAAGCCTTTATTAAAAGAAATGAGATGGTAACAGAGTATTACATTTATCAGCCTTGATAGAAATGTTATTTTAATGTTTTGGTTACTTATGAGAATTAGATATTTGGTAAAACCTTGCAAAAGCTGGAGATTTTTTCACCTCTATGCATTCTATTTTTGAAAATATATTAGGAGAATATAAATACTACCAGAAAGAGAGTGACAGAGAGAGAGAAAGAAAGAAAAGAAAGAAAGAAAGAAAGAAAGAAAGAAAGAAAGAAAGAAAGAAAGAAAGAAAGAAAAAGAAAGAAAGAAAGAAAAGAAAAAAAGAAGAAAAGAAAAGAAAGAAAAGAAAAGAAAAGAAAAGAAAAGAAAAGAAAAGAAAAGAAAAGAAAAGAAAAGAAAAGAAAAGAAAAGAAAAGAAAATTATCACACTCTCACATGATTATCATGACCAGTAAGGGCAAAAACAGTTACCTGAAAACATTAAGCAGGGCCATGTTATTGTGAAGTTAATAAAAAATGTTTTTTTTCTATGAATACTGTCATAGTGGCATAAAAAGAGAAAGATGTTCTGCAACTTCATTGATAAAGTCCAAATTACTACAAGCCACCCATTCTCACCCTGTTCTCCCAGAGGCATACTGACTTTCCTCCACCGGAATCAGCAACAGTGTGAATCTACATGTCACATATGCTATTCCTATTTTTTCACTGTCCAAGAGAAGAATTCTGCAGCCACAGGAAACTGAAGAAACTTTATAAAAGCAGGGATGCTGGATGAAAACCCTAAGCATACCTAAGGCCTTAACTCACTGCCTTGGTCAAAAACAAACTTAAGGGACAAAGGGAGTTTATAGGAAGTATATGGAGTTATCCTTTGAAATCCAGGGTCAAAACATGCAGCTGGGCCTTGTGAAAAACTAGAACCAAGAACAGGCAAGTCAGCAAGAGCCAACACAGCTGCTGTTTCCAACATTTTTGTCCCCTGTGTTTCTCGCTAGTTAGGTTTCATTATTTAGTCTCCATACAGATCTACTTGTAAATGGACCACCTGAATACTGTCCTCACAAATTCTTGAGAAAGAGAGTTTAATTAGAGAAGATAAGTCCCCAGATTTGCTCATATGGCACAGTAAGTATTAGTCATTTAACTTACAGAAATATGTACAATGAGATTCATGTCAATAGTTCACCAATAAAGGATGCTATTATTTTTCTGTGAAAAGTTACATGGTAAATATTTTATGCTTTGGAAGACGTACATTATTTGTCAAAACTACTCAATTCTGCTATCACAACACAAAACCATGGAAAAATATGCATAAACAAATATTCTAATGAAATTTAATTTAAAGGAATAAGAGCTAGGAAGAATTCACTCTACAGACAACAATTTGATGATCTCTGGTCTCAGTTACACAATGAGCAGGAAAGACATTGAAGAGAGGCTGCAGCAAATTGTAAGAGATGATTACCTCCTACATACTCACCAAACGCTGAACACTGGAAGGAGTCCTATAATGTGCAGGGAGCCTAAAGTGATAGGTTAATAGACAGATAAGTGATGGGCCAATAGACAGATGGCACAAAGTCCTAAAGAATTAGTGTGGTGTTCAAAAAAGAGTTTTCAGTCTACCAACAAAATCCTTACCTCAGAAACCTTTCTGCATCTCTTAAAAGCATAAGTAGGAAGCAAGTGTTCCAAAGCGAACTGGCTAGTTCAGCAGACTGAACTCAAATACAGACATCCATGCTGTTGTAGAAAGAACAGACCTTCAGAGATGTATGACTGACAAACTCATATCTAGCTATGGCACCTCTGGGAATTATATACTGCAGGAAAACTGATAGATAAACTCACAAAGTAAAGTTAAGGAACAATACAATAGGCTATTTTAAAGTCCTATTTTGAGCTAGGAAGTAAAAGGGATATAAATATTACATGAAGGAGTATTTTGAAATGGTATTTTATCCATCTCAGAAAACAAGGTACTCAGTGTTTAAAAGCACCTGAAACCAGCTGTGACAGGAATTAGAGAAAGACGTGCATCTCCAGAGCAGCTGCTATAACAGCAGTAGAAAAGACAAGAACCAAAGAAGCATGTTTACTCAGTCCTTTCTCTAAGCAACTTGCATGAGCCAAGGGTTCTGGAGGAATGGATGAACTTTCTCTTGCTCTGAGTTGCTGCCCAAATAAATCAACAAAACTTAGTTCTGCAATCAGTGCAAGAGGACAGAGATGGATTTCAGTAAACTCTCTCCGCAACGACTTTCTTCAGACACTGTCAGAGCCTTCGACAGATTTACTGGTTTGTAGCTGTCTCCTGGACAGGGCTGCTCTTTCTCTCCTTGCCACAAAGGGCTAGAAACAAGATGGAGGTGCAAACTCCTGAAGCTGGAGTGTGAGACATATATTGTGAAAGTTGAGTACTTGATATCTCAAAATCAAAATCAACCAGCCAACTGTCAGCGGCTAAATGAATTATCTCAATCTGATTTTCCTCCTCTGAAAACTGGCATCAAGGGCAACACTACCTTATAGAATTAGTGTGCCTCTAATATAAGATGCAATACATAAAGTGCTGACCTTAGAATACACACACACTTGCCATGGGTACTAGTTATTCTTATCACACATTGTAGATTATGTTTATAATAATTTTGAATAGAAAGAACTTAAAACTTATTAACCTGTCACTGTGACATGTGTGAGGCAATGAGGACTCAGAAATGTCCAACAGCATCTTAACCTACACCCTGAACAATTATTTATTAAACTGCAGCTTGGCTAGTTCTCCCATAAGGACAATGGTGATGATTAGCTGCTCTTGCTCTGGCCTTGTGTACTGTCCTCTACGTGCTAAGTTTCGCTTCACCATGCCATAGGATTGCTGTGCTACTGAAGAGCTGACATTCAATCACGTGCTTGCTATTCAGGAAGTATGTCCTATATCATTCCTCCCTGCACACTTGAAATATAATCACGACAGAACTCCGGCCATGTTTCCCAGGAGACTATGACTTGATCCATAGGTATATCAGGTAGAGTGGCTTGGAGCTCATCTGTCTACTGTAAAGGGGGCTGTGAGGACGGTGCTTCAGACCATGAACTCATGAGGAAACAAAGGAAGTTAAAGTTATATTTCTATAAAGGAACTCAGTTTCTATTTTAAAACCTAGCATTCTGTTTTGCAGCTGAAGAAGTAATTTTGGTGAGTGTGGAGTGAATTCTTCCATCTTCTCGGGGTTTCCACTTCCCTTTTCCATGCTGTGTCGCCCTCATTCCTTGAAATGCCAAGTCATCAGGACAGAAGAGTGTTTGTCTCCTGGAAGACAGAGTAAATGTCTACTCTGGCATGTCCTGGAAGATTTACTGTCACGTTGTCTCCTGTACCTTACTGTGACCTTAGACTAACACCTTCAAGATGCTGCACTTTCTCACTAATATTTAGCACCACAGTCTACATTTCACCCTTGTTTCAACACCTCGTTAGTTTGCCCCCTCACCTTTTGATTTTCACTGAAAATAGACTATCACATCTCATTCTAAGGTTATCTCGGGACCTTTCTGTTCTGCATTCCCTGAATAGTCTTCCCCGGTGATTTTACACCATGGTGATTCAAGGAAATCCATAAAGCTGCCGTACACAGAATCTGGATGACAGGTGAGCATCTCTGGATCTTTATTCTGCTGATATGATCTGCACAAGAAGACAAAGGTAGAATCTCTTCTCAGAGGTCTATGCAGAAACTTTTTATTGTTTTTTTTGGGGGGGGGGATATTTTTGTTTTGATTTTGTGCTGTCTTGAGCCGTAGCTTGACTATATTGTTCTCCTCTAAATTTTTCCCAAAACCATAGAAATCGCTTCACTGGTGCAGGAAAATAGGTCTCAGAACATAGCCTTTTAATTTTATTGTTTTATTCAGGTCCTTAGTTTTTGAAGTTCAAATATCACCTAATAAATATTTTTCATTTATTTTATTAACATAGGGATTGTATGTATTATTTTTATATGCCTCAGTGAAAGAGTGCCATGGGCAAAATAAAATTGGAAAGTTTTAAATAAAACAAAATACTATTACACTGTAGTGTTGAGAGTTGGAGTCTTCTCTGAGGCCCCTGAATTGTTTAGAGGATGTGGCAGTCGTGAAAATCTTGTGGTAATAAGAATTGACTACATATCTTCTTAAAGGATATTTTTTTCAATGCTTAGCCAAATGTTAGGTATGGTCTCTATACCCAACTTTTGAATTGTGTCTCTCTACACAGTTGAGGTGCTTACCCAGGAAACCTGCAAATATAAACTAATTTTCAAATAAAGTTTTTGCAGATTTCTCAATTTAAGATAGGGTCCTTAAGGTAGGATCTACCCCAAATTGCTGGCGTCCTTAGAGGAATAGAATCAGCACATCAACGTAGAAAAATGAAGAGGAAACATTCCATGATGACTAGAAGCAGAGACTGAAATGTTTCCGCTACAGTCCTAGAAACGCTAATGACTGAGAGCCATCACTAGGAGCCAGTAAAGCCAGGGAGAGTGAGCTCTCCAATAGGTCCTTGGAAGGAAGTACAGCCCTGCTAACACGTTGACTGAGGAATTGGCTCTCCAGAACTGTAGCATAAGATTTTGCTTCTTTAGATCACACAGTTCATGGTTCTTGGCAATGGCAGTCATAGGGAACCATATCTCTAGCTATGTGATAGCATATGGCCCCATGGCAGGAAGTATTACCTGTATCCCAAAGGACCTCAAATACACTGCTCAAGGTATAACCTTTAGAATAAACCAAACTTCTACATCCAACTTTAGGCTTTTCATGATGGCTACTCTGAAACCCAAACTTTATGTTCCCTTTTTACTATGTGATTTTAAGCTTAAGTTTTAATCTCTTTTTAATCATAAATTGACAGATTAGCATGTTGCACATTTATGTGCTACAAAATTATGTTATGGCTAATGAATACAATGCAGAAAACTTAAATCAAGCTAATTATCATTCTCATCACTTCAAAGACTTACCATTTATCATGGTTAGACATATGAAATTTACTCTATTAGAGATGCTGGAACTAACAAAGCATTATTAACTATATCTAATATGCTGTGCAATATATCTCAAAGAAATTAAAAACTTATTTCCCCCATCTGATGGAGGCTTTGTGCTGTCATGTACCCATTCTCCCTCCTTAGCCTCTACTAATAACCACTCTACTCGATTCACTTCTTTGAGTTCAGTTACTTTAGATTTTTCAGTTACTTTTAGATTTTGGTATTTGTCTTTCTGATCCTGAATTACCCCCACTTAGCCTAATATGATCAAATTCAATCCATTTTGTTACAAATAACAAAGTTCCTTCTTTTTTAAAGCTGAATAGTGTTTCATTGCAAATATATGTACATATATATGGCATATGTCATATCTTGTAGCAATTAATTCAATGATGGGCATGTGGGTTGATTCAATATCTTCTCTGGAGCATGCTAAAATGAATGCAGGAGTGTAGATAGCTCTTTCATATACTGATGTCAAGTGATTTGAGTAAATATAAATGGAATCATTGATAGTTAAATTTCCAGGTTTTGGGAAACCTCCCCACAGTGTTCTCTAGTGGCTGTCCTGATTTACCCACCAACAATGTACAGGGTTCTTTTTTTTTTTTTTTTTTTTTTTTTTTTTTTTTTTTTTTTTTTTTTTTTTTTTTTTTTTTTTTTTTTTTTTTTTTTTTTTTTTTTTTTTAGACAGGGTCTCACTTTGTAGTTCAGGCTGGCTCTGACCTTACTATGTAGCCCAGGCAAGCCTCGAACTCAGCAATCCTCCTGTCTCTGCCTCCCAAGTTCGGGGATTACAGGCATGAGCCACCACGCGCGGCACTGTACAGGGTTCTATTTTATTCACAGCTTTACAGTTTGAAATCAGAAGATTTGCCCCACAAATACTCTGCTCGCCAAAGCTTTACCAATCTAATCTAATCTACTATTCTTTTTCCATGTGAATAAATGACACCCCATCTGTCCATCTAATCTGTCCCAGTACACAGTGTGCTCCCCAGATGCCATTTCATAAGCAGTTCCTGTCAGTTACACTTGAAGACATGTTCCGCTCCAGAGCTACCCCCTTCATATGACAATATGATCTGCTATGTGGATGTCTAAAGGAGCCTCTTTTTAGCCTATAGTCAATTTTCCTGAGTCATCACAATCATTTTTGTTTGATTTATTAAAAATTTAAAACAAATGCCAGACGTGGTGGCTCATGCTTGTAATCCCAGCACTCGGGAGGCAGAGACAGGAGGATTGCTGAGTTCACGGCAGCTTGCCTGGGCACCATGGTGAGCTCAGGGCCAGCCTGAACTACAAAGCGAGACCCTGTCTCAAAAAAAAAAAAAATTTAAAACAAACACTCAAATTGAAAGGCTAAGCAGAGTACTGAATTTTAAGCGGGATTCAATGAAAGATAATAGAAAAAATGGTTATGTTGTTGTTGTGCTCTGGATCTGGGATGCCTCTCCCAAACCTCATGTACTCAGAGGTAGAGCATGTGAAGTGTTGGGTTGTGGGAGTGCTAAGGCAGCTTTCTGTTAGGAAGCGACACCTGGTTAAAGGGGCCAGTGGAGCATAAACTAGAAGAGTATCTCCCTCCCTTGCTCATCCCTTCCTTACTCTGCTTCTTGATGTGAGCAGCCTTTCTGCTATGATGCTCCTCTCCCATGCTGTCTGCCTTGGAGTTAGCCAACCTGGGACTGTACTCATGAGTGAAATAAACCTCACTTTGTTTACACTGTGGCTGTTGGAAAAATGAACTAAGACAACTGGAATCTGTAATGTAGGCCAGAATTTCCTAAATTGTCATCTGGAGAAATGACCCTATGTTTTTGCGTGCAAAAACGCAATCTCCTTGGAGCCTCTCAATGCACACTGTTTTGGAGAAGTCCATAGTTTCAGAAAAACTGGCAAAGATACCTAGACAGCATAAGTTAACCCATAATTTTATGTGACTATAATATTTTGATTTATCCCATTTATTAATACATTGCAGCATTTAGAAATAAAAGTTTTGAGAATGCTGCTGGAGACTGGAGAATTTCATAGCCTGGATTCACAAGTTCAAAAGCATAAACTTCCAGTGTGTGTGCGTGTGTGCATGCATATACAAATGCATACACACACGAGCACCGCTGTTTGGACCTTATTGGTCTGGGGGACTTTGCAGTAGGCAAAGTTGTGAGGGCTGAACTATTGCTCTGGCAGCACCTTGGTTTCAGCAACTCCAGTGCCACAAACTAAAACCTAAAGAGACGTTAAGGCAATCTTTCATGGGAAGTGGACAAAAGGGAAGCCTGATCATCTGGAATTAGTGACAAAGGAAGTGGGACATGGACCTATTAGTAGTTTACATGGACCTGTTAGTAGTTTACTTATCAAAAGACAGGTATTTGGCCAAAGTGCTATCAGAAGTTAAAAATTAGCTGGCAAGACTGAAAAGAAGAATAAATATGTAGCATTCACCGCCTGGTTCCATCAAAATCGTAGTGTGTTTATTATTAATTAACATTTATTGAGCCACATGCTATATTAATTCAGCAACATCACAGATTTGGGGAGGTCACCAAAAAAGTCAGAAGAGACATTTCATACAAATTTAATATTTAATTTTTTTAAAAACAACACAAGTAGGAATAAACATATAAATATTCTGAAGATAACAGTTTCTGGAAGCATTTAGTAAATTGAGCTTTGACTAATAGAATATGCTTAATTCAAGAAAGTAAATTACAAGAATGTATTTTTAAAACATTATATGCTGCAATAAAATAACATGGTGTGAAGGAAAGCTTTTTCTTAGCATAAACATTTTCCATTTAAAGAGATATGAAATGTATCAGAAAACATTTGGAGTGAAGTATAAAATGGTAGTAAATGAAAAATGATAAATGAAGGGTATTGACATTTCTAAGCAAAGCTAGAAGCTGTGAAATTCAGAACGAATAAAATACTCTCATAAATATTTTAAGGAGAAGCAAGAGTATATGTAAGCTCCTTAATAAATTAAAACCAATAAACCCATGAGGGATAAAGTGCTGAACCACTGAGTTTATTTTAATTGTCCTTTACCTAAAAATATATAAATAAAAAATAAATAAAGCGAACATTTCCAGAGCAGTAAAGTACAAACTTATAATCATATGGCCCCTTTTGGAAGCTGAGAGTGAACATGTTCAGTTAAAGATTGGAGATGTCCAGGGAGAGGGCAGGTGGTGTATACTTAGAACAGATTTCATTTATTTAGCTTCTTCAAAATTCAAACTTTCAGTTGCTGAAACAAATCCAAAGTTACCCAGCCTTCACCACAAAGTGTTCAGTGGACAGAGTTTGCTAAACAAATTACCAGAGTAAACACAAGTAAAGACAGCTTTTGTTCCAACAAATCTGGCTATACTCTTCCCCCAACCTTGGTTAGCCATTAGCCAGTGTTACTGATTAACCTGCCCTCTTCGCCATCTGCTCTCTTTTCTCTAGTCTGTCCCTTAGAGTGAGCTTCTGTGCTTGTGACTTAGACTGTCACCTTTGCTAATGTATCCATCTCTTTATTCTTTCCAAGTGCTAGCTTTACAATTTCAAAAGCTGAGTCAACTTCTTAGTCCATAAAATCAAATCCCTATGTCCTTCTTGCCCAATTTACTGTCACTTATCCTTTCTTCTCTTAGCCAATGGCATCAACCTTCTTGCAGTCATTCTTCATATTTTAGGGCAACATAGTCCCCATCTAATAAGTTCTCCAGTTCTCCACTTCCATAACCCTGTTCTAGGCTACAGATCCTTTAACTACTACTGGAATCACTTCTGGGGTCTATGCCCCCCTACAATTCCCTCACAGCACAAGTCTTTAAATATATTATTTCTTGTGTCAATTTCCTGATAAAAACTTTTCACTTCCTCCTCATTCCATGCTTAGAACTTATCAAAGAGTGTAACGGACGTGATAAGAATGTGGACTTTGGAACCAGATTAAGTTCAAATCTCACTCCTGGGATACCTTAACAAATGTTTCCATCCTTCTAGGATTCAGTGTATCCCTCTGTAGAATAATAGATATAGACATTATTATATAAGTACTACACACTAATTGATTTTGCCACTAGAGCTCCTAGACATTCTTATAATAATATCATATGACAAACATTATTTATTATTGTGCCCAAACATCTTTCAAGGTTGCTTGAATTGAATTTCACTTTAATCCAGCTGTCTTATTTCATAAGACTTTTTTAAAAATTTTTTTGAGACAGGGTCTCATTTTGTAGTTCAAACTGACCCTGAGCTCACTATATAGCTCAGGCAAGCCTCGAACTCAGCAATCCTCCTGCCTCTGCCTTCCAACTGCTGGGATTACAGGCTAAAGCCACCAAGCCTGGCTTCATAAGACTTTCTAACATGAGCTTTCATTTATTGAGCAGAACCAGTTCATCACTAGGTAATACTGTGGAATTTCCTGCCTCAAGGCCTTTGGGGTCCAGAGCACCTGTGTTTCTTTTTTTGTTTGTTTAAATTGAATTCTTTCTTGGTACATTTTATATATATCTCACAATCACATGTAACATTGGGGAATTTGTACCAGTATATGACACAAGTTAGTTCTCATTTTTACTCACATCCCTACCCACCCAGACCTCCCACTCCCTATATACGTGATCTTTTATTTTCTTTCAGAATTATATTTATTCCTTCCACTCATTACATTCCCACACCAAATATCCTTTGGAAATTTCCCATTCTACAAAAACTGTCATCCTTTCTAGAGCACCTGCGTTTCTCACCCTCACAACACACTGTCTCCTGCCTTACCCCAGCAATATTGCCACTGGTTTGATTGGTTGTTCTGTTTGCTGAGATATCAAAGTATTTATAGTCAACGGTTTAGATTTTAATTGCCTACTGATTTAGACTTCGTCCCCCTTTCATGTTGTATGATTCATTTTTTCTTGGTATAGAGAATGTTCAATAAAAAAAGCCTTGGAATAGAGTTAAACTGTATAATCTCAGCCAATGGTGGAAGCACAGTGATCTTTATTGCCTCTGTTTCTCAGGCAATAGGTGACAAATTGTGAGCCCTTAATAAGTATAGATAAAAGAGTGAGTTAAAAGAAATGAAAAGGAAGAACTGAGTGGTAGATTATCACAAAGCTGAATTTCAATTAAATTCTAATATACACCCTTTCTTTTCTCTGCTTTATTTTAGAGCATCATAGAGAAAAGAAACAGACAGCAGTTTACCTGTATGACCATGAAGTAGGTACTATTACCACCATTCAATAAAGAATTTACTTTCAGAGATATGAATAAGGTTAGGAAAAGTGTGCTTCATTAGCAAGTTTCACAGTTGTTCAGATTCAAATCTTGAATAGTTTAAACAAAAAGCTCTTTTTATTTTTTTTTCTGCTTTATAGTTCTTGCCCACTAAGCAGTTCTGGCAGTTATAGTTTCCTATAAGTAACTGAAAATAAGAGTCATGCTTACTTCAAAGTATGCATATCTTATCATGCTCTAAAATGTGTGGAGAATGTTTTACATTTCAGAAATTTTAATAATTTATTCATTGTTGTCCTTAGTATTCCAAATTGGTAAATGTTAGATGCATTAAACTGTGGCTTTCTGTTAAATAAATTGAACCTTAAGTTATAAACCTGAAACAATTCATGGGCAAATTACTGGCATAGTGATTATTGACTAAATAAGGCTTTGAATAAATTATGTAATTTACTATATAAATCGCAAGCAACATGAACATTAGTAGAATTAGAGAAACACATGGCAAAAAAATTATGAGAAAAATGAAAGCACATTACATAAAATGTTGAAAAGAATAGCAATTATGACAATTACCACAGAATAAAACAAGCAGAGGTGGCTCTGGATGTGGGGTCCACAAACATCTGTAGACTAGCTGAGCTACTTCCTGAATATGTAATATTAAAAAATCACGTTCCTTCCTTCACTGAATCTCAGATTTCTCCTTTATATGGTTGTTAACCTAGTCTACATGTGCCCAAATGTATGTTTATTATTTCCCAAGTGTACTACCACAAAAAATTATTCTACATGTAAATATGCAAGTATAATATGTCTTGGTCCTGTCAAATATAAAGAGACATTAAATAGTGATCAAATGGTTAGATCTTTAAACAAGGTGAAATATTTGCTAATCAGTGTAATATTTGCCAAATAGTTCAGTCAAAAGTAAATGTTTTTTTTTTCAAAAACAGTATCTGAAAGTAATGAAATTGATAGATTCTAGGATGTTTTAATCAAGATATTTCTGAGCCACACAACAAAATTTTTGGAGGAAAATACTCTGATATACCTTCATGGTACATAGTTTAAAAAGTATTTAAAGGACAACTTCATGTGATGAGAAACAAAAAAATTCCTAAAACCATTTGGTCCATCAGGTTGAGTTCAAATTCTTGGTTGACCTTCAAGGCTCTGAAAGAACATCACTGTCTTTAACCTCAAATACTAGGTACACCCAGGTAGGTAGAAAGAAGGAAAGCACAAATGTCTTTTCTATGTGGAGTCACAACCAGGAAGAGCAAAGGGGTTACCCTAAAGTGACAGAAGGGTCAGTTCAAATAGGCTAACATTTTGTAGAAGTATTTCTCATGCTTCAGTAATTCATCTTTGTTTCATATCTCAATACAAACCTATTTAATCTAATAATCACATCAGCCTATTCTTTTGACTGTTTCTTGCTTAAAGGTAAAGTGGAGGAGGTTAATATTAATGTTTAGATTCCTCTTGTACAGTAGACCTTTGAAATCACAGTAGTCTTTGAGACCTTTTTTTTCATTTACTGACTAGCAAAGGCTCATGAGAATTGTATAACTTTCAGTGAAAAGTTCAAAGTCATCCAGAGTTTATATTTCTATTTGCTCTGGAAATCCCATGCACACGCTTTTTTAAAAGCCACTTAAAACAGTTTTTTAAAATAAAGACAATGGGCTTTTGTGAGAAAATTAAAGACAGGAAGATAATTTACATTAATTGGAATGTTCTTTCTATAATGTATCCATTCAAATTTCAATTTTTTTATCTGAAATTCTAAAGGGAAAAAGCATTAATAGCCACTTAAAGTACAGGTAATTTCTAATATAGTTCCATCCATAAGACCAGAGGTGAATAAAGTGGGAATGGCACCAACTGCCACTCGCTGAAATGGGAGAAGGGGGAATAGAAATATGAGGCACTCCTCATAAGGGAACAGTTATAAGTAGGATATTGAATGAGTCTTCCCACATGTCACAGCTAAGCAGCTAGTGATGTTGTTTGTTTTCCTTCATAAGTATGAGGCATGCTTTGCTTAATAAACCATCCAATAGTGGTTTAGTATTTTCAAAACAAAATGTTTGTGCTGAGAGAAGATGGGTTCATGCAAAACTGATAGCTTATCTGAGATTTCTTCCAAAGTACAGGAAAAAGAAATCTTCTGGTAGAGGCAGAATACATGAGACATTAAATAATTCATGATTAAAATCCTTACAAGTAAAAATTTTAGAGTGTACCACTAACACAAGTAATCAGATCAATTTCAACATCTCTGTTCAAAATGACAGCCACATTTTAATTGTTGATCTAGATCTGTTGCAGCTTCCTGTTGATTTACAATGATCCACTATGTCTGAACTATGACTGAAAATCATCTAGCACAGAATTCTCCATGTCTGATCTTAAGAAGCCATCACTAATATTTGTAAAACACAGTGTCCTCCACACTATTCCAAAGTTACTTAATCAGAAAATTCTGCAGAGAATTTTAAAGCCCATTTAATTTTGATGATTAGGAAATGTAAACTGCTGCTTCCAAACATCATTTATATAATTATTTTTTTACCAAGATTCTATATCCTGCTGTCTCTTCTCCTAACATATACATATCAAAGTGGAGAACCAAAACAATACATGTAAAACTTGTATTTAATTTCAATGAACTAAATCAACTTGGTTTTCTATATTCTAGGAATAATTCCATAGCATTTCTCCTTAACACTCATTGGGAAGGAATCATAAGATTAGAATTTTGAAAATCTTTTTCTATTTGATAGAACTTATCCAATAAAGTCATTAAAGATAAAAGGATTTATTTTTAACTCACATTCTTCAAACAATTCAAGAGTGGAAAAGAGGAACCATTTGTGGAAGGAGGCCATATATATATATATATATATATATATATATATATATATATATATATACACCATGATTTTATTTTTATCCAGGATATGCCAAAGGTTATTGATGATTATTTAACATCAGGAAGTAAAATCATTTGTAGCTGGTTGAGCTTAAAGATTTGTAGAAGTCTGACCAATAGTAATTTTAAAGATTCCTCATACACAAGTTAACAGTTATATAAGAAACCACCTGATTCAGAAGCTAGTCTATAATTATATGAGTGTTCTAAGCCAAGATAGTAATTTTCACTCATACTCTTCAAAGATTTCCAAATATAGGAATTGCCTGGGAGTACTGTTATGTTTATGAAGCATAACTTTTTAATGTATAATCAATATATAATCTCTTTTTTAAAAACTCAGATTCACTGGATTTGTTCATCTGGACACGTTCTGTATAAATCTGACAATTGGGGATTTCAGAGATAGGGAAAAAGTGTCACAACTAACTATTAAAACCAACTGTGGGGCCAGAGGGTTAGCTCAGTGGTTCCGGCACCTGCCTCACAAGCGCAAGGTCCTGAGTTAGATCCCTGGTAACCACATATAATGCAGGGCGTGGAGACACGCCCACCAACAATCAACACCGCATACCACAATGCTGGGCGTGGTGGCTCA
>PVIC010046958.1:0-14030 GCA_004025085.1 Thryonomys swinderianus
AAAAAAAAAAAAAAAAAAAAAAAAAAAAAAAAAAAAAAAAAAAAAAGTAAAAAGTAGTAAGTAGATGAAACAGAATGGAAGACAGTTGGAGAACAAAGCAGACCACAGATGTTAGCCAGGACTAGAATCTTTACATGCTGGTGTCTAGTTCAAATTAGCTTGAAGGCACCTTTTAAAATCAGACAATCTCCACTGGCTTAAAACACATGCTCCCATTTACATGTACAAAGAACGTAGCATGAGTAAGAGTGCCTGGCTATATTATTTTGATATAAATGAACACAAATATCAATGTTGCTATCACAGCGACCATAATATAGTCTCTTCATGGGTAGGAAAAAGCAAACTCCACATGCTGGTATCTCTCTGGCTGTGGCCAGAAATGACAACTGGCATTAACTATTGACAGTGTCTGCCTTGGTTTTAACTGAGTCCATCTCTCCGACTTTGTATGCAGTACAATTTATCCTCCAGTAAGACTGTGCTGAATAACCCTCCTTCTCATATGATCACTAGGACCCAGAGCCAGAAAATTTCTGCTCGTGAATGAAGATCTTTACCATGAATAATTACAAATGAGGCAGGCAATCATTTGCGTCATGGTTCATTGGCCCCGTCAGTGAAACAAAGACATTTTTCACTCTCTTCTGTCTACCACATGCACTATTAAAATGCCTTTGTAGATTACTGTAAATAATTCAAATGTTTATTAAAAACTCTGTAGGAAGATCAAGGAATCATAGATAATAAGAGAGACTACCATCCAATTTATTTTTACATAGCATTCTCCATCCATTATATCACAAAGTGCTTCGAGGGAGAACAGAAAAGGAGGCAGACCTTTTCGCCAAGACTCGGAGGAAGTCATTGCAAGTGATCTCAGAAGTGTTGAGAGGAAGTTGCTTTGCTCTGTAGGTTTCAGTTTGTTTAATTGAACTCTTCATTGGTACATTTTATAGACAGCTCACAATCACACTCAACACTGGGGAATTTGTACCCGGATGTGACACGCCTTAGTTCTCAGTTTTACCTGTATTCCTACCCACCCCACAACCTCCCACCCCCTATATACATGTACTTTCTTTTTCTTTTCAAATCATATTTATTCTTTCCCTTTATTATTTATGAGAGTGTCAATTGAGCTCTAATATTTAATCATTTGAACTATTTTTCCAACTGATAAAATTGGTTTACAGTAAGAACAAAGGGAGGCATATTGTCTAATCTCTGCAAGTAGTCTGTCTTCTATGTTCTGTGTCCTGCTTTTTACATATATCCAGAGACAAAATGGGAAGCTCCTTCAGTCTACTTTAAGGCAGGGCTCTGTGGCTCAGCAGCCCTACCACACTACTTGGAACACCAAGCTGGACCAAGGGGAGATTCAGCGAAGGAGCCCCAATCACAGCTACATCTTCACCTGGCAGCAGTGTTCTTGGCTGAGTGTGGTGAGACCCCTCAGCCATGATTATTCCAGTTACTAATTGTCAGCCATTATGGTTAAGAGCTAAAATACATCCCCAGAGGCTCATATGTACAGAAAGTGATTGGATCATTGCATGCTAGACCCACCACGGCTCATTATGCTGTAAAGGGGCAGAGCCTGGTTGGAAGTGGTCAATTGGTATGTGCCCCAGAAACCTCTACTCTGATAGCTGGCTTTTCCTTTCTCTCTGTGCTTCCTGGCTTCCAAGGGATATCTTTCTCCTACCATGCCCTTGCCCTTTGTCTATGCTGTCTCTGCCTTGTACTGAATCTCCCCTGAAAAACAAAATAAAAACCAAAATAGACCTCTTTTTCTCTAAGTGATGAGTGTTAGGTGTTTTGTCTTAGTATGGGAAAACTGAGTAATACGTCAGGTAGCAATATCTGCTATTCATTAGCCTCTTGTTATGAGTCATGACCTATATTAGGTGTTTTTCTCTTGAAGAAGGTGATGTTATTTTAATGATGACTAAATTGGTGACTTGGAAGTCAAGTTGGAGATCTTGAAGTAGTGTCTTCCATCTCACTTGTTTATTGACTTACAATATATATGTAGTTTCACCAAGCCTTGGGTTCTGCATCTTTGAAGTGTGATAATACAACTACATATGAAGGATCATTAGCTCATGAATCCTTCTTCCAGTACATAAGAAGTGTGAACAATTTTTAATCTCACTTAATTCTTAATGTAAGTATCTAATGCACTATCATGAAGAATGACCAGTATAATAAATATATTTTAATATTCTGATAATATTATCTCTGTTCTATAGAAGAATATAGTAAGAGTTAGTGACTTTGAATAACTTATGTGTGATTTTAATCCCTGGCATACTTCAACTATGGTTATCAAAACTGTTCTTTTTTACTCCCTATAGAAGTGGAATTTTGTAATTTTACTCATTTTAGAAAACAGAATTTGGCATAAAAAGGCACATACCCAAGGACCTCAATATATTTACTCAATTTCATTCTTTAGTTTCTGTAGGAATATGACCTTTGAAAGTTTGTTTGTCCTTTTGCCATACGCTAAACCCATCGAACAATGTCCAAATAATCCACAGAGTTGTTGGTTACATCTAAGAGATGGAATTGCTCCTATTATATCCATCAGCGTCCTGTTATCTTCCCCAGCTACTTCAAACGCAGAGAATATAATTTAAGAAATCAGCTACAATGGACCTGAGAGACTACGAGAGTGAAAAGGGGTTATTGCTGTGGCTGGAGGAGCAAAATGGCAAGTAAGTAATACTTTCAAGGGTTCTGGATACACCCATGACATGGTACCTGCCTGAGACTGATGCACTCTTAGCTGCTCTTTTGTGGCCATTTCCACTGTGGATGTGCTACCTTTTAGGCTTGAACATCCAAAAATGTTTCCCCTTTTTGGGCTACTCCATTCTGAAATCACCTACATGCTACCCTTAAATCAACTACAACACTCCCAGATCTGGAAACAGGAAAAGTTTGCCCTTCCTCACGGCATTAGTTTCCCATTGCAGTGACCAAATAGCTGTGACGAACAACTTAGAAAGGGGAAAGGATTTTTTTGGTTCATGGTTTTAGACGTTCCAGTCCATGGTCATTTTGGTCTTTTGTTGAGACCAAGCATCATGCCAGGGAGTAAATGATGGAACAAACTTTTCTACCCTGTGGTCACCAAGAAAGAAGAAGGGCAATCCAAATGACCTAAGTTCCTCACATTAGACCCCACCTTTTAAGAGTTCGATCACTTCCCAGCTGCAGCATCAGCTTTCAGTATATGAGCTTTTGGGGGACCTTAAAGATCCAAACCAACACATCTACCTTTTGCTTGCCCAATAGAAAGCTACATAGACCAGAGAGCTATATAGACCAGGACCAGCCATAAAGTTCTGCACTCTCTGCCTACTTGTAGTCCTAGCAATGCAATGCTAGCACAGAAGAGATACTGTATAGCTGAAAAACAGTAGCAAAATGATTAGCACAGTAAATGAGAACCTAGATTAACCCTGTCCTTTTAGTTTGAAACTATTTCAGCACATACTAGTGGTTTTACCCATATCAACCAATTGGTATGTTTGCACTATTGTTAGAGGGATCACTAAGCATTCTTTTAATGAGACTGAACTACAAGGGAAAGTAGTTCCCTCCCAAGAATAAAACATGGACTCACATGAGATGACTTTTTGAAATTTTCCCAGAGCTAAAGGAAATGGAGTGTACGTCGTCTCCTAGGGAATTCAGTTATTCAGGCAACAAGCTCTACATAATTTAAAGATTTCCACCCAGAAATGTCTTTTGTCATTTTCTTTTAGACATTTCACTTTTCCTTGGAATTTCTAGATTTTATATACAACTACGAACATGACTTGTTGACTTCTTTCTCTTTTAATATATCCATGCAATATGCAGAATTATCTGATCTGCATTGCCTGAGCCACCAGCAAAATAAATAGACACCTGTCAATACTTAGATTTTTTTATAGTCACACACATTTCTATTTCCTACACCCTGTCATTGATGAGGCTCATGTGGCTAAGTAGGTTATGAGTAGAGTGGCATCACTTCCACATTTAGGCCATGAAAATATTACCCACAGCTGCTTCTGCCCCTTGCTGGTGACACAGGTAGAAAACGCCTTTCTGTGTGGATGAGAGCAGAAGAGGCCACAGTTTAGTGAAGACTGCTTATTAGACAAACATTCCTACAAATTCCCTTTTCAATTGATCTTATTCTTTCCAGTAGGGAAATGATTTAAATTTCAAATTCTCAGTCACTGGTGTTATTGTTGTTGTTGTTTTGAGACAGAGTTTCACTATGTAGCTCAGGCTGTCATTGACCTGACGGTGAGCTTCCGCATCACCATGTGAGTGTTGTGACACAAGCGTCCACCACACTCTCATAGGCAGTCATTTCCCCACCTTCACTGTAATTTAGTTATTGCGTACTACTATTCTCCTAAAGGTATTCTTTCTCCACTCTAGTCTCTTGTCTATCCCTGTACACTTTGGCCCCTAAACTAGTCAATAATTACCCAAAGAATGTTAACAGCTTTCTAAATGTTCCCCTGAACTCAGATTGTTTCTGCTTCATTTCTTCAATATTGGTACCCAGACACAGTGCTTATCCCCCTAGAACAAGCTTTGATTAATCCCCTCCTTACAGTTTAACTTCTGATGGCTTCCCAGTACTGATAGAATGAAGTATATGATCCTCTGAGTAACCCAAGGCCCCTTCTTAAGCTTTATGTTTTATGTCTTATTGAAAATGAACTGGAGAAATTCAACTGTGCTCCCCCTTTTTTCCATTTCTAGCTACATAGACTTCTGTTAGGCAGTGGCCTAACAAAGCTAAAAAGTAAATGTGGTCAATGTAGGCTAGACTTAGGCTGTAGTAACCAATAAACTCAAGATCTCAATGGAGTAGGATGTAGTTAATGCTCAAAAGTTTGATCTATGTTGAGTTATTTCTAGACCTGTCCAAACCCTGCCTAGTGACATAGTGACTCATTCTACATTGATTATTTGAATTCATGGCTTGCACACCCACTGAAGCGGAACAAATAGATGGAGGTTTGCAAGTTTTCCTTGCCTGACCTAGGAGTGATGGCACTCATTCTTACTTAAAATCTGTTGAGACAATAGCAAAAGGATCATGATAGAGTCAAAAGGGACTAGGGATTGAAATACATTGATGAATACTTTAACAGCAAAGATATATTCTGAGAAAGGTGTCACTAGGTGATTTTCTCATTGTGTAAACATCATAGAGTGTATACTAGAACCCTAGGTGTCACAGGTCGATCACTCCACCTCCTCTTTTGATACAGTCAATGGACATAACAAACATGAAATCTATGAGACTTCTGCTGGACTACCAGGGAATAATATTTAAGGTGCAATTGCTTTATTTTGTTTTGCAGTGCAGGTGCATGGGCTCAGTCCATTCTTGTTCTTTTTTTATCTCTAAGTCACAAAATTGAACTGACCTTGAACTTGGTGGGATCATCCTGTCTCAGCCTCCTGCCACATACCTCCACACTCAGTTTGAATGAATTATACTTTTTATAGAAATGAAAAGACAGGAGATTTCCTTATACTAGAATTTCCACAAACACATGAGTGATGCATTGTGACACAGTGTTAACAATGGCTACTCATCACTAAACAGTAGGGGCTTTTTGGCTCTGTTATCATCTAATGGAACCACTATCAGATGTGGTTTCAAGTTGACCAAAATGTTGTGTGATGCACACTGAGTGCTATAAAATTTTCTTACTATTCCCCAAAGCAAGAAGACCCAAATATGGGCAGCAATAGTGATGTCTACTTCGCTCATTTTCCTCAATGATCTGCAGCTCCTTGCTAAGATAAGATAGTAACTTTTATAATAAAACCAATATATCATAGCTATCATTAATATGGAAATTAAGAAGATTTTAAAGGAAACTGCCTTGTGGTGATTGTTATAAATTTATGCCCTCAAACCCTGCCATAATTATTTCATTCTCCCTCTCTATTGAAGATTTAAGAAGCCGCATATATGATTATCCTTTCCTAGCAATTTCACTGATGTCATGATGTCCTATTCAGTAACAGTCTCTCGCTTTGACCATCTGATGTCTGACTTCTGTCCTAGCCAATCTTAAAACTTGCATGATTTTTTATCATTAAAAGATTGAAGAATCTCTAGCACCTATTACTACATTATTGTTTAAGTTTTCTGTACATGGCAAATCAAGAACTCCAGCCTCAATCATAATGTTCCATCCCCAAACCCAGTGACAGTAGAGTCAAGTGTTCAAGGTAAGTGGATAGAAAGACCTTGAAGTTCTAGATTTCAAGACTTACAGCTGATAAGATTAACTTAAGAGTTGTGAAATCTTGTTAATTTTCATCTCAAGTGTTGATTTTTCTGCGTAACTGGATACTTCATGAAATATAACAATTATAGGAACATTCTAGCTAAATAATTGGTCTAGTTTGTTATGCTATCTGTCTCTACTATGTGACTACAGTACCTTCATGCTGTGAATATATGTTAACTATTGATAACTTTAATTTTTAAAAGCACAGATAAAAGGGACAAAATATCTGAAAAACATCATGTAGGCACTCACAAGGGACAATTCATAAATTATTAAACAATGATATATAATGATTGACTAAAGAAATGAGTTAATTAAGGAATCAAAAAATCTCACAATAAGCAGTGCAAAATAAAATCAAAGATATGCCTTAGCCAAGTTCTTTTCATTTATTTTCAACTTTTTAATTGATTTTATTTCCTGTGGATTTTATTCACAAAAGCTAAACGTTAAATATGCCTATTAGGAGATAGATTTAATGTGCCCTCTGTTGATCAAATTTATCAAAAAGTTTCCAAAATTTGACAGGTTTTCTATTTTTCTGTTTGAACTACAACATTTAGTCATAGACCTTATTGTTATGAGTTTGAGATAAAATTTCATAATTCAGTACTTACATCAGAAGCAACATTTAAGCCACTTAAAACGTGATTTTCCATTTGCACTAGGTTCTTAGAGCTAACAGAACAAATTGTAATGTGCTAGGTGACTAAAAATAAATAAAGAAGAAGAAATTATTCTTCCACAGTGCGGGGTTCTAGTCTGGAGTCAAGGTACCAGCGACACCTTGCACTCTGATGTCTCCAGGGAAAGTCTGTCCTGTTCATCTCTCTTTGCTTTGGGCATTGACCATTGCTGGGCATCCTTGACTTATAGATGCATTAATGTCCCTTCCTCTTTGTTGCATGATGTTCTCTTTGTCTGTCTTTGTATCGTTTGTTCCTTTCTTCTGAAGACACCAGTCAGAATAATTCAGGACAGCCTCTCTCCACACTGGCCTAATTTGAAAAGTTACATCTGCAAAGACTCTGTTTCCAAATCACAGGCATTACCATGTACAGGGTCAAGGGCTTCAATATAACCTTTGGATGGCTATGACTCAGTGCCTATTGCCATTGGAAAAATGGCCTTTGGCTAAAATGAGCAAATAATTATATTGTTAGGTCTTAAAAGTAGCTGAACATCTAATAATTGTGCTCATCTGTACATAATGCTACCTGAGGCATTTCTTACCCTAACTCCCTGGATAGTAGCAGTATCAGGAATTTAACTCAGGGTCAGAAATGAAGGTCAGCTTCATTTCAGCCAGAATTTTATGTTTGTTAGGCTGGTTTTTAGCTGAAGTGGTACTGTGCCAAACTTGAATGCACAAGGGCCCAAGTTTAATCCCCAGTACTGCCAAAGAAAGAGAGAGAGAGAGAGAGAGAGAGAGAGAGAGAGAGAGAGAGAGAGAGAGAGAGAGAGAGAGAGAGAGAGAATTTTATATTTGTTCCTACAGAGCTGAAATATTATAGTTCTCCTGCATATTGGTAAATTCTACCTCTACCCCAATCTCACTTTGAGGAACACTGGCCTTAGCCTCTTTCCTTCACAAGAAATAAACCTTATTTCAATTAGTTTCTTAATGAGCATAAGAAGCCAAGAAAAGTAACATAATCACAAGGAAGTTGGGAATACAAAGAGAAAATTAGAAATTCAGACTCCAGTCCATAAATTCTTGAAAATGTTTCATTTGATGATATTTACCTGTTAATTAGGATCAAAGGAGAAAATTCATATGATATGGCTCATAAAAGCATGCTGGCTGAATATTAATGAATTTAGTGATGGGCTTCTGTTTCTAGGCAACCAAACATTTCCTGAGAGTATTAATGTCAGTTGTAAAATAGCATCAACTCAGGCTGAAGTGCATACAACTGATGAATAATAGTCCACCCTCTCCAGGCCAAATTCCAATCCTCCCTCACTGTCTCTGACATATCTGACATCAAGAGAAGCACTATATACCAAATTGAATGTTGATCTTATCAAGTGTAGATTTTAGTATCATTAAGAGGTGTCCTGAACTGATTGTCCACTTAGTATCAAGAAACGTAGCACAAGAAGAGATTTGTATTTTAATCTTCACACTATTACTAATGGACTGATGTCTATGACTGTTTCCAAACTACCTTTCAGGAAAGAGACTGAAAAGATTGATGGGGGAATAAAAAAAAGGAAACAAAGCTTGTGTATATAAGGGCAAAGGGTGGTGGCAGGGTGGGTAGGGGAAGGGAAAAAATGAGAATTAAGTTGTGTCATATACTGGAACAAATTCTCAATGTGGAGTGTATTTGGGATATGTATATATAATGTACCAATAAAATGTACCAGTTAATTTTTAAAAAAAAAAAAGACACTGAGAGACCAAGCAAGGAAAGAAGGAAAATAAGAAAGAAAAAGGAAGAAGAGCAAGAGAAAGAAAGTGTGTTTCAGTAGGCTGTAGGATATCCTGTTACCTGTGATTAAACAAGATTAAAAAATACTCAGCTTCACATGAATGTGTTAGTAGAGACAACTCAGAAATAAGCCAGCTTTCCACAATAAAAAGTCAAGGTTGGATAAATCACAGCTCCCATTTCAGAGAATATGATTTGAGCTCTTCGCTGCTGGCTGATGGTCCAGCTCGGGCCCTCACTGGGCATCCATCCCTCCTTAAGCCCTGTCACAGCTGCACCTCAACTCTCTCCTGAGGGAATCAGGTTACAGAGAGCAAACGGTGCTCTCACCGGCAGCGATCTCTCAGCAGATCTTCCCAGCCCAGCCATCAGGAGAGGAGTTAGTCCACAGCCAGTTGACATTGTCTCTCTCTCTCTCTCTCTCTCTCTCTCTCTCTCTCTCTCTCTCTCTGTCTCTCTCTGTCTCTCTCTGTCTCTCTCTGTCTCTCTCTCTGTCTCTCTCTCTGTCTCTCTCTCTCAATCTCATGTATGGTTAACAGCAATCAGTTTAAAATAAGAGCACTGTTTATGCTGTGTGCACAGGAATAGGAGAGAGATTTCACACTCTACCTAAGCAGCCAGCACCCAGAGGAGGGTTTGCTACATCCCCCCTTCACAGTCACCTCCAGAACAGTGGCCGCGATGCTTCATGCTCTGTTCCTAGGTGAGGTAGAACCCTACAGAGCCAGGATCATGTTTCCTTCTGCAGCACTATTACAGGCTGCCACCAGCTTGTAATTTATTCTGACTTTGTATCTTATACCACCCTCATCCCATTAACAACATGTTTCACATTTTATAAAGCGAACTGGAAAGAAAATGGGTTTCCCCAGTAGAAATGAGTCCCATGATTTTCCAGATGGAAAACTAACTTGAGAAAAGGAGAAATAGTTCTGAGAAATGGGTCAGGCAAACCTTTTCCCATTGGCAGCTAAGCCTCTTCAAGGAACCATGAACTCAGAACCAGTTTCTCAAGTTCTCTGAGATTCTGCATCTTTGCCTTTGAAATACAGATGATATTGAGTATCACACAGGTTGTTTTGTGAATTAAATTAGTTTATCTTAAAACAGCTCATACTGGGTCCAGCAACTTTAATCACTCAATAAATAATAGCTGTTGCTGTTATGATGGTCATCTTCATGATTATTATCCTTATTACGGAAATAGACAAAGAACAAATATCTTTGAGATAGCTACAGCTAGTTCTAGAAGAAAAAAAATATATAAAAGTGATGACAACTGGCTGTTGAAAATTGGACACTGATGTTATAGAAAATAGAGTATTTGGAAGAAAAGGATAAAATCCAGATATGTTTTATCTGTCTAGTGAAGCCATTCTACAAATGTCTTTCCTACTGAGTTCGAGAAAGCATGAGTAAGTTCCTGAAAATATCTGATTATTAACGATTCCTTTGTATAACACAGGGCTGGTACTGGTCATGGCATAGGTCTACACCTGTTATGGGATAAGGAATGTGAAAGTTGCCGGGCGTGGTGGCTCACGCCTGTAATCCCAGCACTTGGGAGGCAGAGACAGGAGGCGTGCTGAGTTCGAGGCTTGCCTGGGCTACATAGTGAGCTCAGGGCCAGCCTGAACTACAAAGCGAGACCCTATCTCAAAAAAAAAAAAGAAAGAAATGTGAAAGCATTTGATGTATTATGAAATTTTATGTCATACGATGATGATGCTTTGTAGTGTCCTCTGCCTGTTCTTTTCCTTCATCGATCACTTGTTAGAATATCATTCCTTTCTACCCTGGTGCAAGTACTCTCCAGGTGAAAAGACTTTTGTAGACAACCTTGAGACACTGAGTACTTGGTACTCAGCTGCTCCCAGTTCTTCCTTCCTAACTACAGTTAAAATGTTGTTCTGGGAGATCTGCATGTCTATCAAAGTCAGGCTGCAAGGATAGACTCAGTATTTCTTCTTCCTAATGAAATGTAAAATTCTACATTCAAAACAGATAGTTCTGTAGGCAGTTGCTCTTGGATTTTCATGACCATAGAAATATCCTGGAAGAATGAGGAAATGCTACGATCTCATCCTCATTTGGTGGGCTCCAAAAATCTTCACTTTAGAAAAATATTTCAGATAACTCTAGGAAATGCTCTGAGTGGGAATCTCAGATGGATGCTGGACTAGGCTGGGTGTGGATGGCTAAAGAAACATCCTTACTCTCATGACATGGAGTGATGCCTGGCTTTCCAGTGTGTGGACCTATGCTTCTTTCTGCTGCATCTTAGCACCGAGCTGTGCTTTCCCTGTAGTCTCTTGATCAACCATTTTGGTGAGGCAATTCTGAAATAAAGTTGGGGTCTGTTTTACTTGGCCAGCAAGCTGTATCTTTTTCACTCAAGTTTGGTAAGTATATAATAGTAAATACACCAGTACTGCTTACTCTGCCTTTCTTTGCTCTTTCAAGCCTTTGTCAAGAAGGTGGTATGCCTTGTGCCTAGACATCCCCCCAAAACCTTATGTGGTCCTAGGTGGGGCTTTGGCGGAGATATCTGGATATGAAGTGTGTGATGCTGGGACTGATTCACAGGGCAGGGCTAGCCTCAAGGGCACTAGGATTAAGAGTGTAACCACTAACCACCCTAAGTAGCCTGGAAAGATAAAAGGGATAGAATGACCTGTGGTCATTGCCTCTTACTGCTTTCATACCTTCTGGCCATCACGAACTGTTTCTCCTCTATGATGCTTGTCTGCCATGCCGCCCTGTCTTGGAGCCAGCTGTTTATGGCATGAAACTTCTACAAACTGCGGGGTAAATGAACCTTTCCTTCCTTAACTTGTTGGTGCTGGGTACAGCTAAGATAGGAGAACTATGTGGCCTATGTATCCGCCAGAAACCTAACCTGGGACCCTCAGGCAAAGTTAAGATTTTTCTTTGATGTTTCATTGCATATTGAGGAGCAGATTGAGGTCATCACTGCTTATTTTTCCCTTTGACGAGACTGGAATTTTAGATAATACTGAAGATGTATTATGCCCTTCAGTACCTCTAGAGCCTTGCACAGATGTATAAATATATGCTGTTCTATCTTAGGTGTTCTTTTCTTTTCAATTTCTTTTACCTTTCCTCCATGGAAAAAACACAAGAGTATTGAGCTCTCCACTCTTCACTGTTCCTTAGACCCCTTCCTCTCCATTTCTCTACAGCAGTGGCATTCGGAACTCCAGAGGTCAAAATCAAAGTTGAATAGGGATGTTGGGAGTGGAATATAAATATAAGAGCAGCTATGTTCAGATGTTTTATTACTATTCACTTGAGCTGCCAGGAAGAATAAGAAGGCCGAAGTTGTCTTTGTAGAGGATTAGCATTTCTGCTAGAACCAAGCAGCTTATAAAAATTAAAACACAGAAGATCACAGATGTCAAATATGGGTCATGTTGGAAGGAAAAGAAAAGAGAAGAATTCTAGTTTCCCCCACCCCCTAAGTGGCAATGGCAATCACTCATGGCTGATTTACTGATCAGTTTTGAAGGGCATTTCTAGTCCCATGATGGCCTATTTATTCATGACTTGGTAGGTGACATGCCAACACTACTGTCTCTATCCCATTTGCCTAGGGGAGCCCTAGTTTCTGCTCACCTTTCTGTTATGACTATCGACAAAGCATTGTGATTGTCTCCCCAGAGGTAAACAGGTAGTTTCAGGACCTTGAAGATAAGATTTGTGGCTATGGTTTAATAGTGCTAATAAGGTAAGATAATACTCTCTCATAGCTGAGAGAGAGAGCGTGAAAGCTAAGTTCATTCCCACGTGGACATTTTCTTGCACAGACACCATAATAAGTGAAGATTACTTTCAAATCCAGTTGTTACAAGCATCCCAGAGGAAAATTCCTGGCCTATAATTCTTGGCACTAGTTTTCTTTCTAAAAGAGGAAGAATGGTCATCACTTAAATTCCTGGCTTGTGCTCGATGGTTGGACAAATGAACGCTCTACATCTGTCCTAAAAAGAAAGTCTCCCATTGATTTGGGTCCAGCAATAGGTGCCAAGACATTTCCCTACAATGGTTTGGTATGCGTCTTTCATCCCCTCTGTTTACAATGTAATGAGCACGGATGGATGCACCTCAGGAACTTGAGAAGTCTGGCTCATACTGGAGTCCAGATGGCTAGGTGCTTATCTAGGAATCTTTTGTGTAGCATCCAAACTTGTATTGTGTGAGGGACTGAAGGGAACCACTTTCCTTGTGAGCTTTGAAGCATTTCCACTCAAACCCTGACTCATGTCAGTACAGGCTTTTCTGTAAGTTTTGGCCCTTATCCAGCAAAACTTGGTAACACCTGCCTTTGCAAACCCCTTCCACAGCCCTTGTTTGCAGCTTGTCTGCATGGATCTTGTGAAAGAATATGTCTACAATCTCCATGTTCAGGAAGAAGTTGACCACGTAATGAAAGACAGAAGCCTGCTCTGTGTGGGGCAGTTTATGAATGAGGTGATACATTCCCTCTGTATCTTCTCTCTTTCGCACTTCTTGATAAATATTGGGGTCACATATTGGATTTTCATTTTAAAATTAAATATGTTTTATTTTGCATTGTAAATTCTGTTTTAAAAAAAATAACCTGATGATTCTTGTAATTTTTCTGTCTTCTGTTATTTTTTCTGCATGCCTAATATTCAGTTAGCTTTGTTCAATTAAATGACAAGATTTCCAGTAATGATGATACTTTAAAATCACAGCATTAATACTATAGAGTGATCAAAGTAAAACTAAAAGAAAACACACGTGGTATATAAGTCCACTCTTAATTTCTTACAACATCAGATGTTTACTATTTATCAACTGACATGTACCAAAAGATACAACTTATAGCAAAGCATAACAAAATGAAAATACCTATAAAGAGATGGATGTTTCATCATGTACATTTAGTTATAGATTTTACTGCCTAATTAAATATTTCATTGTGAATAAAATTCAGTATCATTTTAAACAAAGTAAACTTTCAAATGTGTTTACTCTTTCATTCATAAGTATAGAAAGAGAAGATTCTGAGCTGTGCACAGGCAGTTACCACACTGAAAAGAATTAGTAAAAATTTCAATTTTGTTCTTATTTCATAGTCACAGAGTTGGATTAAGGCTTCAAGAAACACACTTATTCATTTTTTGTGAGTCTTTTAAATATTCAAAACACCCCTTGCTGCTTTGAAAACTGCTTTAGACTTTGAGAATTACTGTGAAGATTGTAGACATTTTTC
>PVIC010046959.1:0-14060 GCA_004025085.1 Thryonomys swinderianus
TTTGTTGCAGGTCTCTTTCTATTATCTGGGGCCCCTTGGAAGCAGCACTTTCCTGGGGGGTCCTCCTTGAATCTGTAATAACCCTTGAGAGTTCTCACTCCTGACACATCATGGTAGGTATTTGAGCAGAACAATCACATCATGTTTGTTACCATAATACAATAAATGCCAATATCAGTATTAAACACAGTAAATCAGATAAAAAGGTTTGTTAGATTCTATACTGGATACTTTGAGCTTATGAGTTACCTCTATGTCTGACTCCTCACTGCACAGCTCCAGGATACAGTGTGCTGCTGGGCAGCCTTCAGTCCACTGGAAATGGACTGCACCCTGCAGCCGGGTCCGCATGCTGCTCACTCAGTCCGCCAGAAGCATGGCACGGTGGGCTCAGAGCTGCTGGGTCCGGCCCGCCCGCTGCTCGTTCCTCAGTCCGCTGGAAACATGGCACGGCGGGCCCGGAGCTGCTGGTTCCGGTCCGTCCGCCCCTGGTTCCCCAGTCCGCTGGAAACACGGCATGGCGGGCCCGGAGCTGCTATGTCCGGTCCACCCGCCGCAAGTTCCCCAGTCCGCTGGAAACACGGCATGGCGGGCCCGGAGCTGTTGGTTCTGGTCCATCCGCCGCAAGTTCCCCAGTCCACTGGAAACACGGCACGGCAGGCCCGGAGCTGTTGGTTCCGGTCCGTCCGCCGCAAGTTCCCCAGTCTGCTGGAAACACGGCACGGCGGGCCTCGAGCTGCTGGGTCCGGTCCATCCGCCACTCGTTCCCCAATCCGCTGGAAACACAGCACGGTGGGCCCGGAGCTGCTGGGTCTGGTCCGCCCACCGCAAGTTCCCCAGTCTGCTGGAAACACGGCACAGTGGGCCCGGAGCTGCTGGTTCCGTTTAATTGAATTCTTTATTGGTACAATTTATATACATCTCACAATCACATATAACATTGGGGAATTTGTACCAGTATATGACACAAGTTAATTCTGATTTTTACCCATATCCCTACCCACACACAGCCCACCACCCCCTTTATACATACTCTTTTATTTTCTTTCTGAATATTTATTCCTTCCCCTCATTACATTCCCCCACCAAATTTCCTATGGAAATTTCCTGCTCTATAAAAGCTGTCGTACTTTCTAGAGCTCATTTGCATCTGCAGGAGTTCATGTCAAAGAGAAGATCTGGTATTTGCCTATCTGTGATCTATTTATTTCACTTATTAGTATATGCTCCAGGTGTCTCCATTTGCACATAAATGGATGGATATTGTCATTCTTGATGGCAGAATAATACTCCATTTATGAAAAAAACACATCTTCTTTCTCCACTCTCCAATTGATGGGCATTTGGGTTGTTTCCAAGATAGAGATATCACAAACTGAGCTGCTATGAACAAGGGTGTACATCTGTCTTTGAAATATGATTTTTAAAATTCTTTTGGGTATATTCCTAGCAGAGGGATAGCAGGTTCCAAGGAGACCCCTAGTCCTACTTTTCTGAGATTTCTCCACATGGATCTCCACAGTGGTTGCACAAGTCTGCAATCCAACCAACAGTGGAGAAGGGTTCCTTTCTCCCCACAGCCACACCAGAATTCATTGTTGGTTGATTTTGTGATAGAGGCCATTCTTTGTAGAGCAAGATGAAATCTCAGTGTTGTTTCCATTTGCATCTCTCAAAAGACCAGTGATGTTGAACATTTCTTCATATGCTTCTTGGCAGCTTTGACTTCTGCCTCTGAAAAGCGTCTGCTCATTTCAGATGCCCATTTTTGAATTGGGTCTTAAACTTGGGCAGGATGATCTGTTTGAGTTCTTTATATGTTGTAGATAATAGCCCTTTGTCTGGCTGTCTAAACAGCTAGTAAGAATTTTTTTCAAGTTGTTAGTTGTCTTTTACCAGTGCCAGTTATTTCTTTTACTGTTCAGAAGCTTTCCAGTAGGATGAGATCCCATTTGTTAATTCTTTCTGCTAGTTCTTGTGCTATAGAGGTTCTATTCATAACCTCTCTGCCTAAGCTAATGTCTCCAAGAGTTTTACCTACCCTGTTTTCCAGCACGCTTATTGTTTCTGTTTTAATATTTAAGTCTCTGATCCACAGTGAGTTTAGTTTTGTCGTCCTCAGGTCTATTACTTTGCAGTACCATGCAGGTTTTATCACACCAGCTTACAATACAATTTTAAATTGGGGATTGTAATACCCCTGCCTTGTCATGGTTGCTTAGAATTGCTTTTGCTATTCTAGGTTTCTTGTGTTTCAAGATGAAATTTTGTTTTATTTTCTGTAGCTCTGTGAAGTACACCATTGGAAATACAATTGGAATTGCATGGAAACTGTATAGTAGTTGTGGGAGTAGAGCCATTTTGACCATGTTGGTTCTCCCTACCCAGGAACAAGGGATATCTTTTAACTTTCTGGTTTCATTTTCTATCACAGTTTTCAGAGTCCTATAGCTTTCAGAGTAGAGGTCTTTCACTTCCTTTGTTATATTGATTCCTAGATATTTCATTTTTCTGGGTGCTACTGTGAAAGGGATTGACTCCCCAATTTCTCTTTCAGTGAGTCTGTTATTTGTGTAGACTAAGGCTGATGATTTTTGAACATTGACCCTGTATCCAGCAATACTACAAAATTTGGTAATTAAGTCTAGCAGTCTTTTGGTTGAGTTTTTAGGATCCTCTCGATAGAGTATCATATCATCAGCAAATAATGCCAGTTTCACTTCTTCCTTTCCTATCTTTATTCCTTTTATATCTTTGTCCTGCCTGATTGCTATGGCTAATGTTTCCAGTACTATATTGAACAAGAGTGGTGACAGTAGGCATCCTTGTCTCATTCCTGATCTTAGTGTAAAAGGTTACAGTTTTTGCCCATTAAGTATGACACTGGCTGTTGCTTTCTCATAAATAGCTTTTATTAAATTGAGATAAAGTACATTGATTCCAATTCTTTGTGGAGTTTTGATCCTAAATGGGTGTTGGATTTTGTCAAATGCTTTTTCTTTCTGTGTCTATTGAGATAATCATATGTTTTTTTTTAAATTTTTTTTTTGAGACAGGGTCTCGCTTTGTAGTTCATTCAGGCTGGCCCTGAGCTCACTATGGAGCCCAGGCAAGCCTCGAACTCAGCAATCCTCCTGTCTCTGCCTCCCAAGTGCTGGGATTACAGGCATGAGCCACCACGCCCAGCACTGTGGTATGTGGTGTTGATTGCTGGTGGGTGTGAGTCACCATGCCCAGCATTGTATGTGGTTACCGGGATTGAACTCAGGACCACTGCACTTGCAAGGCAGGCACTGGAACCACTGAGCCAAATCTCCGGCCCGATAATCATGTTTTTTGTCCTTGAGTCGGTTAATATAGTGTATTACATTGATTGATTTACATATGTTGAACCAGCCTTGCATTCCTGGCATAAATCCGACTTGATCAGGGTGTATGATTTTCTTGATAACTCTCTGTATTCTGTTTGCAAGTATCTTCTTCAAGATTTTTGCATCAATGTTCATTAAAGAGATTGGCCTGTAGTTTTCTTTTTTGGTGGGATCTTTCCCTGCCTTTGGAATCAAGGCGATGATTGCTTCAAGGAATGATTTGGAGAGTACTTCTTCCCTTTCAATTTTATTAAAGAGAATGAGAAGTACTGGTATTAACTCTTCTTTAAAAGTTATGTAGAATTCAGCAGTGAAGCCATCAGGACCCGGGCTCTTCTTTGTTGGTAGCTTTTTTATTACCTTTTCAATTTCCCAGATTGATATCAGGTTGTTTAACATTTTTATATCCTACTAATTCAGCTTTGGAAGTTCATACATGTCTAAAAATATATCCATTTCTTCTAGATTTTCAATCTTCTTGGAGTATAGGTTTTCAAAGTACGTGTTTATGATCCATTGGACTTCCTCTGGGTCTGTGCTGATTTCCCCATTTTTCATTCCTTATAGCATGGATTTGAGCCTTTTCCTTCCTTTGTTTGATAAGGTTGGCTGAAGGTCTGTCGATCTTATTTATCCTTTCAAAGAACCAACTCTTTGATTCATTGATTCTTTGTATTGTTCTCTTTGTCAGCATTGTGTTAATTTCTGCTCTGATCCTGATAATTTCCTCTCTAGTATGTGCTTTGGGTTTATTTTGCTCCTCTTTTCCTAATTGTCTGAGGTTCATCGTTAGATTGTTTATTGAAGTTTGCTCTATTTTCTGAGTGCAGGCATTCATTGCTATGAATTTCCCTTGCAGAACTGCTTTCATTGTGTCCCATATATTCCTGTATGTTGTGTTGGTGTTGTCGTTGAATTGTAGAAACTGTTTAATTTCTTCTTTAATTTCTTTTGTGTCCCATTGGTTGGTTAACAGAGTGTTGTTCAATTTCCATGTGTTTGTGGGGATCTTGGAATTTCTTCTGCTATTCAGCTCCTGTTTCAAGGCACTATGGTCTGATAGTATGCAGGGGATAACCTCGATTCCTTTGCATTTACTTAAGCTTGTTCTATGGACTAGAATGTGATCTATTTTGGAAAATGACTCATGAGCAGTTGAGAAGAAGGTATATTCTCACTTTGAAGGGTGAAAAATTCTATAGGAATCTAATAAGTGCATTTGCTCAAAAGTTTGATGTAGCTCAAGTATTTCCTTATTGATTCTGTCCAGTTCATCTGTCAATTTGTGACAGTGGAGTATTAAAATCCCCTACTACCATTGTATTCATGGTTAACTGGCTTTTCATATCTAGTAATGCTTGTTTTATATAGTTGGGTGCATTAGAGTTTGGTGCATAAATTTTTATGATTGTTATTTCTTTCTTCTGGATTGTTCCCTGTACGAGAATATAGTGCCCTTCTTTATCTCTTTTAATCAGTTGGGTTTGAAATCTATTTTATCTGCAAACAAGATAGCCACTCCTGCTTTTTTTGCACTTTCCTGTGGCATGGAGGATTGGTTTCCAACCTGTTATTTTCAGTCTATGGGTTTCCTTCTGAATTAGGTGTGTTTCCTGTATGCAGCTGATTGTAGGATCTTGCTTCTTGATCCAATCTGCTAGTCTGTGTCTTTTAATTGGTCCTTTGAGTCCATTGACATTAATGGTTATGAGTGATATGGACATATTCAGAGCTGCCATGTTTCCCTGTTCCTGACTCTTTTCTTCTTTGCTTTTCCCCTTTTCTCTTTAGTTTCTTGTTTGCCCCAATGAAATCACTCTCCTGGATCTCATGGATATGGAATTTTCTGTGTTTTTTTTCCAAGACGTTCTTTAGGATGTTTTAGAGTGCAGGTTTCGTATTTGTGAAGTTTTTCAGGTGTTCTTTATCATGGAAGTATCTTATTTCCCCGTCTATTCTGAAAGATAGTTTTGCAGGATTTAACAGTCTAGGTTGGAGGTTGTTTTCCTGCAATGCTTGAAATACTTCCCTCCAGGTTCTCCTTGTGTTGAGTGTTTGTGTTGAAAAGTCTTCTGTGATCCTAATGGGCTTCCCTTTGTAGCTGATTTTCTTCCTTTCTCTCACTGCTTTCAGTATTTCATTCTTTTGTTGTGCATCTGGAACCTTGATAATTATATGTCCAGGTGTAGTTAGTTTTATGTCACCACGTTTTGCAGTCTGATAGGCCTCATTTATCTGTATGTCTATTTCTTTTCCTGTGAAGTTTTCTGTTGTTATCTCTGACAATACCTTTTTTTATGTCTTTTACATTGTCTCGTGCTTCCTCAGTGACTCCAATCAGTCTTATTTTATTTTTCTTTGAGTCATCTAGAAACTGTTGATTTCTCATGGTCCCTTGCTCTTTTCCATAGATTATCTTTCCTGCTTGTTGGCTGCTATCTTGTCCTCTAGGTCTGAGATTCAGTTCTCTGCTTCATTCATCCTACTACACAAGCTTTCATTCTCCTTCCTCATTCCCTGGAGCTCTGCTTGAAGCTGTTTAAAAGTTTCCATTGTGGGGCCAGAGGGTTAGCTCAGTGGTTCTGGCGCCTGCCTTGCAAGTGCAATGTCCTGAGTTCGATCCCCGGTAACCACATACAATGCTGGTTGTGGAACTCACGCCCACCAGGAATCAATACCGCATACCACAGTGCCAGGCGTGGTGGCTCACACCTGTCATCCCAGCACTTGGGAGGCAGAGACAGGAGGATTGCTGAGTTCAATGCTTTCCTGGACTACATAGTGAGCTCAGAGCCAGCCTGAATTACGAAAGCAAGACCCTGTCTCAAAAATAAATAAATAAATAAAAATAAAGTTTCCATTGCTTCTGCTATCTTGGATTCTATCATCTTGCTGATCTCTTCTTTAATGATGTCTTTCACTGTTGACAGTATCTCTGTTTTTTTTTTTTTTTTGCCTTTTTTTTTTTTTTTTTGGAGACAGGGTATCGCTTTGTAGTTCAGGCTGGCCCTGAGCTCACTATGGTGCCCAGGCAAGCCGCCGCGAACTCAGCAATCCTCCTGTCTCTGCCTCCTGAGAGCTGGGATTACAGGCGTGAGCCACCACGCCCAGCATTATATGTGGTTACCGGGGATTGAACTCAGGTCCTTGCACTTGCAAGGCAGGTGCCAGAACCACTGAGCTAACCCTCCGGCCCAGTATCTCTGTTTTGATCTCAGAGATGAGTACTGATTTCCATTTTACTAGATCTGCTTTAGTTTCCATCTCCAAGAGTCCTGGTGTTTGAGTTTCAGTTTGCCCTATTTCCCTTTTCTCTGAATTTTCCTGTTGTAGTGATCTTTGTGTCTGTTTTTCGTGTTTTCTCATTTCTACACTTTCATTATTACTAATGCTCTTCTTTGCCTGATGACAGGGCAATGTTTGTTGCAGGTCCCTTTCTATTATCAGGGGCCCTTTGGATGTGGCACTTTCCTGAGTGGTCCTCCTTGAATTTGTAATGACCTTTGAGAGTTTTCAGTTCTGACACATCATGGGAGGTATTTGAGCAGAGCAATCACATCCTGTTTGTTACTATAATACAATCAATGCCAATATCAGTATTAAACACAGTAAATAAGATAAAAAAAAGTTTTGTTAAATTCTATTCTGGAGACTTTGAGCTTATGAGTTACCTCTTTGTCCATATGCCAGAATTTAGAATTAATCAGCAATGTGTATACAACATGTAAATTGTAAATGTACCCCCCCCCAAACCTTTTGGGGATAAAAGTTCACTGGTGAATCAAGGAGGTAGGGAGACAGGAGGAGAATGAAATAGGGTTAGCAGATTTCTGAAGATCACCTATACCCTAGAACTTCATATATGCCAGCAGGTAATAGAGGATAAAAGGGTGTATATATAACAGTACCAACTGTATGCTATAATACTGTTGGAGACTTTGCACACCTTCTTATAATAGTACAGAAGAAGAAATAGGGCAGCCCAAGAGTCTTTTACTTCTTGGTATTGCTTCTGACAGGAAGATAGGACAGGGTGTGAGGAGAAGAGTTGAATAGGGGGATCTAGGAGTAGATGGCAAAATAGAAGCCAGATTCCCTTTTTATTTTTATTTTTTATCTTGCCTGGTCTCTCAGCGTGGCTCCACGATCACCTGTCCTGTGGAGGGATGCAGGAGATGGTCCAGCTCCTCTTGGACCTGGGTCCTCACAAGCCAGCTCCAGGGTGGGGTTGGGGTTGGGGCTGGCCAGAGGCCCTCAATCCTCCGTAGTGGGGATGGCACCTGAGGTCTGTACCTGACTCCTCACTGCACAGCTCCGGGGTACAGCAGGCCGGTGGGTGGGCTTCAGTTCTCTGCCGCAGCCAGAAACTGAATGGCATCCGAGGTAGCCGAGTCTGTGCACTCTGGGGTACAGTGGGCCAGTGGGTGGCCCTCAGTCCGCCATCACTAGAAACAGAATGGTGCCAGGGTAACTGAGTCCGTACCGCTCCAGGGTGCAGTGGGCCGGTGGGTGGCCCTCAGTCCACCACCACCGGAAATGGAATGACGCTGGGTTAGCTGAGTCTGTGCAGCTCTGGGGTGCAGCGGGCCAGTGGGTGGCCCTCACTCCGCTGGAGTTCAGGTTTTTTAAGTGAGATCTTCAAGTGTTCTTTGAAATGGAAATATCATATTTCTCCATTGACTTTGAAAAGTAGTTTTGCAGTGTATATCAGTCTAGGTTGGAGGTTGTTTTCCTGCAATGCTTGAAGCACTTCCCTCCAGGCTCTTCTTGCATTGAGTGTTTGCATTGAAAAGTCCACTGTGATCCTGATGGGCTTTCATTTGTATGTGGTTTTTTTTCTTTTCTCTAACAGCTTTCAGTATTTCGTTCTTTTGTTGGATATTTGGAACCTTGATAATTATATGCCTAAGTGTAAGATTTTAATATCTTGGCCTTTTGTAGTCCTATAGGCCTCATTTATCTGTAGGTCCAATTCTTTTCCTTTTCCTGTGAAATTTTCTGCCATTATATCTGTAACCAGTTTTTTTTTTTATGTCTTTTGCACTATCTCCTGGTTCTTCCCTGACTCTGATCAGCCTTCTGTTGTTCTTCTTTGAGTCATCTAGGAGCTGTTGAATTGATTTCTCATGGTCCATTGCCATTTTCCATAAGTTATTCCTTTCCAGTTCATTGACTGTGAGCCTGTCCTCTGGGTATGAAATTTGATCCTCAGCTTCATTCATCCTATTTTGCAAACGTTCCTTCTAATTTTTGCTCACCTTGAACTCTGCTTGGAGCTCTTTAAAATGTTTTAATGCTCTGAGCTTCTATGATGTTCCTCACCTCCTTTTTAATGCAGTCTTTCACTTTGTACATCTTTTTTTCATCTCAGAGATCAGTTCTGATTTCCATTTTAGTATATCTGCTTTTGTTACCAGCTCAGAGTCCTGGAGATTGAACTTCATTTTGTTCCATTTCCCTCTTCCCTGAATTCCCCTGTGGTGATCTTTGTGTGGATTCTTGATTTTTTTTTTTTCATTTTTATTGTGCTGATGAGCACTGTAAGTCACTGCACGACCTAAATGATGTTTACTCAGACTCATGTAAACAAGAATGGAGTACCCATGAAGCTTCTGGCCTCAATGGCAGGTAGGCTGCTAGCAGACAGAAGAAGTCACTGCACAACCACCAAGGCACTTACCCAGACTCACCAGGATGGAAACAGTCCCCTGAGCTTCTGACCTGGATCCTTAGACTGAAGGCTGCTAGCCTGCAGTGTAAGTCACTGTCCAGCCTCTGCGGTGCTTACCCAAACTCACCCAGGTTGAGTGGAGCTCCCAATGGGCATCTGACCTAAGTCTGGTGGTCAGCAGGTTGTTTGCAGGTGGTGGAAGTCATCTCCATTTGTTTTTTAACACCTTCCACTTCCCTGCTTCTCCCTGTCTAGGGAAAGGGGCTTTTCTAGGAGAGAGAGGGAAGGGAAAACTAAATTAATCTTTTTTTTTTTGAGACAGGGTCTCACTTTGTAGTTCAGACTGGCTCTGAGCTCACTATGTAGCCCAGTCAAGCCTCGAACTCAGCAATCCTCCTGTCTCTGCCTCCCAAGTGCTGGGATTATAGGTGTGAGCCACCATGCCTGGTAACACTAAATTAATCTTTAAATTAGCCCTTCTCAGCTTGAGTTCATAGATTTCAAAAAGAGGGAAGCCAGCCTGTGTCAAATAGCCTTTCCTCCTGGCTGTCCTGGCCCTCCTTTTGCCTCCTGGGTGACTCCAAATATGTTATAGGACTGGGTAGTGTTTTAATTACTTTTTCTTGCCTCTGAGACAAAACACCTGATATCCAAAGTTGAAGAGGGAAATGCTTTATCTAGCTCATGGTTTGTCAAGATTTCCACTTATTGAGTGGCATCTGGAAGAAGTGCATCATAGAGGATAATAGTTCATAGTGCTCACATGGTAGCAAAAACAAAAAGGGAAAAACAATCTTCTTTCTGCAGCTTATATTACATCAAGGATACCAGGACTAAGATGGTAATAATCTAATCACTGATCCAACAGTCATCCACCCTTAATACCATTATTTTTAGTCCTAGTATTACACACTGAATCAATCACATACTCCAGATTCAGCCACCTCCTGAAAATCTCCACCTATGACCACAGAAGGCTTTGGGGAAACATCTAAACACAAAACATAATATTCTGTCCCTGGCCCCCAAAGATTCAATTACATTCCTTTGTAAAAAAAAACATTTAGTCCATCTCTAAGAGTTGCCAAAGTTTTAATAGTTTTAGAATTGTTGAACTTTCCAAGTCCCAAAGCTACTCTGAGATTTGAGGCAACCTCTTAACTGTGAGCCCCTGTACAAGTGAAAAGAAAGTTAAACACTTCCAATACACAGTGGTACAAGATAAACATTACCATTTCAATAGGTACCAATACAGGGATAAAAAGGAATAGGAACAAGGCCAGCCAAAAATCCACTTGGGTAAACATTAAGTCCCATAGATCTACTTCCAACATCTCTGGCAATCTGTGGAAAAGATATGAACTCCAAAAGGCTTCATTGGATTTGCCTTTATGGTACTGTTGGTGTTTGTAGTTCTCATGATTCTCTCTCAGATTGGCTCTGCACAATCTTTTCAACTTTTCTTGGATGATCCATGTTCCTAGATTATTCAAACTTCTGGAATCTCCAATGGGTCAGCTTCACACAGCTTTACATACTCTCCTCCCAGGGGCATACTGCCTGGCCTCCCAGCCTTTTTCTAAAATCTGGGTGGAAGGCTTTCTGACTCAAAAAGGCTTGCATTCTGCATGCACCTAAATCCAGCACCATGTAGATGATGTCAGAGTTTACCGCCAGGGGGAGCAGTAGCCAGGCCTCCTTCTTGCTTGGCTATAGGGTTCCAGAGCCTGTGAATTAAATCCCAAGGAATAGCATGAGTAGGCTGCCATCGTTCTGGATCATGGTGCTCTAGAGCTTTCTTTTCAAAGCAGTTTTTCACTTTTTCAATATTGAAGCTGCAAATGGAAGAGTTATGCTGCTTTTTGTGATGCCTTCAGGCAATCTTTTCTATTCACCCGTTCCTTCTCAGCAATCAGGGTCTCTTTTGCTCTATCTTTGCAATCCACAGTTTCACTGGAGCTTCCTTCCTGGCCAAACTCAAAATATTTTAATCATTCTTCTGTGCTCTTGCTCTTGATTCTCAGTATCAACCTGGATAAATTCCCCTAGCAGTAGCCATGCCACTGCCTCAACATTAAACTGCCTTGTAATTTCTTTTGCCAGATTATTAGCCATCACCCTGAATCTCAGTCTTAACCAAAATATCTAAAAATGAGCAAAATGCAGTCAAACTTTGTGCCGAGGTGTAATAAATACACTATCCAGATCCCAACAACCTCCTGAGCCTGGTATTTATAGGCAGAATATCTCTCAGTCTTCTGGTCTTCTAAACGCTGAGGACTCTCCCATCAAGTACCACCTAAGGTATTCCAACTCTATATTTCAGGTGGCATCTCCAAATTTTTCCCTTCACTGCAAGACATTTCCAAAGGTTCTCGAGCCACAAGGACAGATAATATCACAGCAAGAACTTCAGTTCTCTGTATCAGATTCTGTCTTAGTTACTTTTCTCCTGTTGCTGGAAAAATATACCTGACACCCAAAGTTATAGGGAAAGGTTTATTTAACTCACAGTTTGTGGTGGTCAGCCCATAGTTGTCTGGCTTCAAGGCAGAGAGGCAAATGATAGAGGGGCATGACAGAGAAGAACAGTTCATGACACCCACATGGTAGCAAAAGCAACACAGAAAAGACAAGCCTCTTTCTGTCCTTTATATTATATCCAGGCTATTGAGATTAGGGTGGTGCCAAATCAATCAGTGGGCTGATTCAACGATTGACTTTTAATCCCAACACCCTTAATCCTAGCATTGTACCATGAATCAGTCATATATTCTAGATTTAAAATCCCCTAAAAAATTCACCCATGAGTACATGATGCTTTGCGAGGAACATCTTGACACAAACCATAACAGGTAGGGGCTGCAGGTTCTTCTTTTTTTATCTTTATTGGTACATTGTATATACACATCATGATCACACTCAATATAGGGAATTTGAACCAGTATATGACACAATTTAATTCTTTTTTTCCTGTCCTACACACCCCACACCATCCATCCCCTAAATACATAATTTTAGTTTCCCTTTTGTATTACCATCACATTTTTTCTTTGCCCCTCATCACTCACACCTCCACCACATTTCTCTTTGAATATTTTCTATTTCACAATATCCATCATATATTCTAGAACTCATTAACATCTTCAGTTTCTCCTAGCAGATAACAGATATATTTACACATCTGTGACCAATTTATTTCAGTTATGAGTATGTCCTCATAATACGTCTATTTGAGTATAAATGACTCAAACTTATCCTTCTTTGATCCCTGGTGGCAGCGGTGGTGGCAGCAGCAGCGGCAGACTGAGGCCTGCTTACCGGCCCACTCCACCCCGAGCGGCACAGATGACCCAGCTGCTCTGGGTGCCAGTCCATCCCTGACGGTGGTGGCGGCAGTGGTGGCAGACTGAGGCCTGCATTATGGCCTAATCCACCCCAGCCAGTGCAGACAACGAGGCTACCACAGGTGCCACTTGTTCCTGGTGGCAGTGGAGGACTGAGGTCTGCCCACCAGCTCACTCCAAACAGGAGCCATGCAGTGAGAAGTCAGGTATGGACCCCAGGCCCCATTTCCACCACAGAGGATTGAGGCCCACCGGCCGGCCCCTGCCCCATCCTGGAGGTATGTTGTGAGGACACAGGTCTGAAAGGAGTTAGGGCCATTTCCTGCGTCCCTTCACACTGCAGCCATGCTGAAAGACCAGGCAAGATAAAAAAAGGGGGAGGGGAATCTAGCTTCTATTTGGCCTTCCACTCCTAGATCCCTCTACTTACCTCTTGACCCCACACCCTCTCCTATCTTCTTGTCAGAAGCAATACCCAGAAGTAAAAATTTCTTAGACTGCCCTATTTCTTCTCCTATACTACTACAAGAAGGTGTACGAAGTCTCCAATGGTCTTACAGCATACAGTTGATAGTGTTTTATATACGCCCTTTTATTCTCTATTACCAGCTGGCATATATGAGGTTCTAGAGTATAGTTCATCTTCATAAATCTGCTAACCCTATTTCACTCTCCCTTGTCCACCTGCCTCCCTGATTCCCCAGTGACCTCTTATTGCCAAAGGGTTCAGTGGGTGCATTTATGATCTACATGTTGTATACACATTGCTGATTAAGTCTAAATTTTGGCATAGGGACACAGAGGTAACTCATAAGCTCAAGGTCTCCAGAATATGATTTAACAAAAATTTTCCTTTTATTTACTGTGTCAAATACTGATATTGGTATTGATTGTATTATGGTAACAAACATGATGTGATTGCTCTGTTCAAATACCTCCCGTATGTGTCAGAACTGAGAACTTTCAAGAGTCATTATAGATTCAAGGAGGACACCCCAGGAAGGTGCCACATCCAAAGAGCCCCAGATAATAGAAAGAAAGAGACCTGCAACAAACATTGCCCTCTCAGCAGGCAAAGAATAGCATTAGTAACAACAAAAGAGTAGAAATGAAAAAATATACCAAAATTCAGACACAAAGATCACCACCACAGGGAAATTCAGAGACAAGAGAAATAGAGCAAACTGAAACTCAAACACCAGGACTCTTGGAGATGGTAACTAAAGCAGATCTAGTAAAATGGAAATCAGAACTCATCTCTGAGATCAAAACAGAGATACTGTCTACAGTGAAAGACATGATTAAAGAAGAGATCAGCGAGATGATAGAATCCAAGATAGCAGAAGCAATGGAACATTTTAAACAGCTTCAAGCAGAGCTCCAGGGAATGAAGAGGGGAAACAAAAGCTTGTGAAGAAGGATGAATGAAGCAGAGAACCAAATCTCAGACCTAGAGGGCAGCATAGCAGCCAACGAGAAGGAAAGATATAATCTATGGAAAAGAGCAAGGGGCCATGAAAAATCAATTCAACAGCTTCTAGATGACTCAAAGAAAAATAATATAAGACTGACTGGAGTGACTGAGGAAGGAAAAGACAGTGTAAAAGACATAAAAAAAAGCTATTGTCAGAGATAACAACAGAAAACTTCACAGGAAAAGAAATACACATA
>PVIC010046960.1:0-14046 GCA_004025085.1 Thryonomys swinderianus
AGTTCAGGCTGGCCCTGAGCTCACTATGGTGCCCAGGCAAGCCGCTGCGAACTCAGCAATCCTCCTTTCTCTGCCTCCCGAGTGCTGGGATTACAGGCGTGAGCCACCACGCCCAGCGTTATATGTGGTAACCGGGGATCGAACTCAGGTCCTTATGCTTGCGAGGCAGGTGCCGGAACCACTGAGCTAACCCTCTGGCCCCCACAGCAGTTTTGTTTACAGCAGCATCACCACAGATACATGAACAATGTGTCATACTAAGACAGCATTGTGTTGTGCCTATGGCATCATTAGGTGAAAGGAGTTTTTGGCTTTGTTATAATCCTTTGGGACCATCGTCATTAATGGAACATCATTAATGCTGGTTTAGCATATGATTGTCTTAATCTGGGGATCCAGAGAGAAAAATCAAGGAGTTATTACCATGCAGATTATTATTTAAAATCATGAGACTGGAAATACATCATCATGGGGGTGAAGGTAGGCAGAAAGAAAGAAGGGAAACATGGAGCAAACACTCCCTTGTAAAGAGGTCTGAGAGACAAGGAGCAGCCAGTGGAAGAGACAGACAAGGAGCAGTCAGTGCATCACAACTGAGAGTGGTGTCCCAGTGGCCAACTGAGGGAAATGAGCAGAAGAGGAGTGCCCAATGCTGTTGTGTAAATTGAGATGAGGAATAAGGATTGGACAGTAAGGAAATTACTGCAGCAGCCTGTCTGAGTGCAGAGATTACAGGTGTGCACCACCGCACCTGTATGACTCCTTCAATCTTAATACTTAGGCATTCTTACATAAGATTTGGAATCTTCATTTTACAATGAAGAAAGCAAGGCTGCATTTCATATTTACTTGTCTATTATTTTTCAGATCAGGACCAGTTTTTCACTTGCTCTTCTAATACTACTGTGACACTTCAATCTTCCTTCCAAAAAGCATTACTTTCTAATCAGGCAGCAAATAACAGCTGAATCAGCCTTCCTTTAAGTCACTTATCAAAAATATGAAAAATATGTTCAGTGATACCTGCAAAGCAAATACAGAGAATCATCAGATCATACACTCTGAACAAGTTGGATTCATCCTAGGGATGCAAGGATGGTTCATCATACATAAATCAATAAACATAATACACTATATTAACAGACTCAAGAGCAAAGCCATATGATCATCTCAATAGATGCAGAGAAAGCATTTGACAATATCCAACACCCATTCATGATCAAAACCCTACAGAGAATTGGAATAGATGAATTTTATCTCAAACTTATAAAAGCTGTTTACAAGAAACCAATAGCCAGCATCATCCTCAATGGTCAAAAACTGAAACCTTTCACACTAAGATTGGGAACAAGACAAAGATGTCCACCATCACCACTCTTATTCAATATAGTACTGGAAACATTCACCACAGCAATTAGGCAAGTCAAAGAAATAAAAGGAGTAAAAATAGGTAAGGAAGAAGTGAAACTGTCATTATTCACAGATGATATGATTCTCTATATAGATGATTCTAAAAACTCAACCAAAAGACAGATAGACTTAATCACCAAGTTTAGTAGTGTAGGTGGATATAAGGTCAATGCTCAAAAATCAATAGCCTTTGGGCCGGAGATTTAGCTCAGTGGTTCTGGCACCTGCCTCCCAAGTGCAAGGTCCTCAGCTCCATCCCTGTAACCACATACAATGCTGGGCGTGGTATCTCACGCCCACAAGCAATACCACATACCACAGTGCTGGGCGTAGTGGCTCACGCATGTAATCCCAGCACTTGGGGGACAGAGACAGGAGGATTGCTGAGTTCAAGGCTTGCCTGGGCTACATAGTGAGCTCATGGACAGCCTGAACTACAAAGTGAGACCCTGTCGCAAAAAAAAAAAAAAAAGTCAATAGCCTTTGTGTACACAAAAAACAGATTCACTGAGAGAGAAATTGGGGAGTCAATCCCCTTTCACAATAGCATCCAAAAAAAAAAAAAGAAATATCTAGAAATAAATCTAACAAAGGAGGTGTAAGATCTCTAATCTGAAAACTACAGCACTCTGAAAAAGGAGACAGAAGAAGTTATCAAAAAATGGAAAGACATCCATTGTTCCTGGGTAGGAAGAAGCAACATCATCAAAATGGCTATATTCCCACAACTATTATATAGATTCAGTGCAATCCTGATTGAAATCCCAACAATACATTTCACAAATCTAGAGAAAATTATCCAAAAATTCATCTGGAATCACAAAAAAACTAGAATAGCAAAAACAATTGTAAGCAACAAGGACACAGTGAAACTTGAAACTTCACTATAAAGCCACTGTGATAAAAACTGCATGGTACTGGCAAAGTACCAGACCTGAGGATCAGTGGACTAGATTAGAAGATCCAGAAACAAATCCAGATACACCAAGCCACCTCATCTTTTTTCTTAATTTTATTTTTTGAATTCTTTATTGGTACATTTTATATGTAGCTCACAATCACACACAACATTGGGGAATTTGTACCAGTATATAACACAAGTTAATTCTCATTTTTGCCCACATCCCTACCCACTCACAACCCCCACCCCTTATATACATGCTCTTTCATTTTCTTTCTGAATCATATTTATTCTTTCCCCTCATTACATTCTCACACCAAATTCCAAAATGGTTCCTATTTTACAAAAATCATCATACATTCTAGAACTCATTTACACCTACAGGTTCTCATACCAAAGACAAAATATGGTATTTGCATATCTGTGATCTATTTATTTCACTTATTACTCTGTCTTCCAGGTGTATCCATTTTCACATAAAGGAATTAAGTTTATCATTCTTTATGGCAGAATAATACTCCATTTTATTTTTTAAAAACCCACATCTTTATCCAGTCTCTAGTTGATGGGCATTTGGGTTGTTTCCAAGATTGGGCTATCACAAACTAAGCTGCAATGAACAGGGATGTTCATATGTCTTTCCAATAAGCCACCTCATCTTTGACAAAGCAGCCAAATATCCTCAGTGGAGGAAAGTCAGCCTCTTTAACAAATGGTGCTGGAAAAACTGGGCTTTAACCTGCCATAGACTAAAGCTAGACCTATCTCCATCACCATGTACAAAACTAAAGTCAAAGTGGATTAGGACTTAAATGTAAAAACAGAAACACTAAACCTGCTGCAGAACAGATTTGGTAAAACTCGTGGAGACACTGTCTTAGGGAAAGACTTTATGAACAAAACCTCTATAGCATGAGATCTATCAGAAGAAATCAACAAATGGGATCTCTTTCTATTAAAAAACTTCTGCACAGCAAATGAAGCCATCAGCAGAGTGAAAAGGCAACCAGAAAATTGGGAAAGAATCTTTACCAGCTGTCTGTCAGACAAAGGCCTACTATCTAGAATATATAAAGAGCTTAAAAGAATCAGTCTCCCCAAATTTAAAGACCCAATTCAAAAATGGGCAGCTGAAAAGAACAGACACTTTTCAGAGGAAGAAGTAAAAACTGCCAAGAAGCATATGAAGAAATGTTCAACATCACTGGTCATTCAAGAGATGCAGATGAAAACAACACTAAGATTTCATCTCACCCCACAAAGAATGGCTGCTATCTCGAAATTAGCCCGCAACAAATGCTGGCGAGGCTGTGGAAAGGAACGCTTCTCCACTGTTGGTAGGAATGTAGACTGGTAAAACCTCTGTGGAAGTCAGTGTGGAGATTCCTAAAAAAATCTAAGATTAGAGGTCCCATTTGATGCTGCGATTGCCCTGCTAGGAATATACACAAAATAATTAAAAGGATCATATCATAATGTCATATGTGCACTCATGTTCATAGCAGCTCTGTTTGTGATAGCTCAATCTTGGAAACACCCAAAGGCCCATCAACTGGAGACTGGATAAAGAAAATGTAGTTTTTCTATAAAATAAAGTATTACTCTGCCTTGAAGAATTATTAAATTTGGCCTGAAGGTTTAGCTCAGTGGTTCTGGTGCCTGCCCAGCAAGTGCAGGGTCCTGAGTCTGATCCCTGGTGACCACATACAATAATACTGGGCATGGTTGATCACACCCTCCAGCAATCAGTACTGCATACCACAATGTCAGTCTTGGTGACTTGTGCCTATAATCCCAGCACTCAGGAGGCAGAAGCAAAAGGACTGCTGTGAGTCTAAGGCTCGCCTGGGGTACATAGTGAGCTGAGGGCCAGCCTGAACTACAAAATGAGACCCTGTCTCAAAAAAAAAAAAAAAAGACACATTTGAGTCATTTATACTCAAATGAACATACCTTCAGGACATACTCATAAGTGAAATAAATAGGTCACAGATGTGTAAATATCATCTCTGTTCTCTGGTATGAGAAACTGAAGATGCTAATGAGTTCTAGAATGTATAATGGATATTATGAAATAGAAAATATTCAAAGACAAATGTGTTGGAAGTGTGAGTAATGAGGGGTAAAGAAAAAATGTGATGGTAATAAAAAAAGGGAAATAAAGCTTCTATTTTTAGGAGGTGAGGGGTTGTGGGGTGGGTAGGGGAATGGGAAAAATGAGAATTAAATTGTGTCATACATAGATACAAATTTAAAAATTTTTAGTTTAATATGAGTAGTTATTAATAAAGAAAATATAAAAACCCTTCTATAAAAATAATTTTCCACAACAAAAACAGAATAACAGTGGTAAGTAGACTGTGTATCATGTTCTTAAAAGAATATATCTTCAATTGCTAATCTATCTCACTCATTTCCTAAGAATACTATACCTTTCTTCTCATAAAATATTTAAATTATTAACAAAATATCTAACACTTGGTATAATTTTGAACAATTTCTTCCTATTTCTCAATATCAGTTATTCACTTCGGTCCTTATTTATAGTTTCAGTTTCTCAAGGCAGGGAGACATTGTGATATTTGATGTGAGTTTTACACATGTGTGTTTGATTTATTTCACTAAGGAGTATGGCCTCAAGGTACATTCATTTCCAAGACGGCTGTAGCCCGCCCCCCCCCCGCACGCCCATCGAGGGTCAAGCTGCTGCCTCAGGTCCAGCATGCCAGCAAGCAGATCACTGTGGAGAAACAGTACAAGGGCATCTGGACTGCATCGTGCGCAGCCCCAAGGAGCAGGACGTCCTCTCCTTCCGGTGGAGGAACCCAGCCAACGTCATCCGCTACTTCCCACGCAAGCGCTCAATTTCACCTTCAAGGACAAGCACAAGCAGATCTTCCTGGGCGGCCTGAACAAGCACACGCACTTCTGGCGGAACTTCGTCGAGAGCCTGGCCTCGGGCGGCGCGGCGGGCGCCACCTCCCTGTGTTTCGCGTACCCGCTCGATTTCGCCCGGACCCGGCTGGCCGCAGACGTGGGCAAGTCGGGCGCTGAGGGCGAGTTCAAGGGCCTGGGTGACTGCTTGGTAAAGATCACCAAGTCAGACGGCATCCGCGGGCTTTTCCAGGGCTTCAACGTGTCCGTGCAGGGCATCAGCCTCTACCGGGCCGCCTACTTCTGCCTCTATGACACCGCCAAGGACATGCTGGCCGACCCCAAGAACAGGCACATCGTGATCAGCTGGCGTGGTCTCCTACCCCTTCGACACCGTGCGGTGGCGCATGATGATGCAGTCCGGCCGCAAAGAGGCCGACATCATGTACACGGGGACCATCGACTGCTGGCGCAAGATCCTGAAGGACGACGGTGGCGAGGCCTTCTCCAAGGGCGCCTGGTCCACCGTGCTGCGCGGCGTGGGCGGCGCCTGCAGACTAGCTGAAGAAGGGCGTCTAGGTCGTGCGCCGCCCACCCACCCGACGCCGGGACCACAGACTCCGCCTTAAAGCCGCCGGCCCCTCCTCCACCCCACCCCACTCCCGCCCCGGGATCCCGGGCCACGGCGGGGAGGGCGGGGCAGGCGCTCCCTGGCGTCTGCGCCAGGCAGCTCCCAGACCAGAGTCCACACGCGAGGGCCCCGCCTCACGCCCAAAGAATTCGTTTAACCCGAAGAATCACATGTCCATTTGTATATACTCCAGCTTTGCCGCGCTCTGCAGGAGCCCCCGTCCTGTCCCCCAGGGCATTGTGCAGACCAATACAGTGGGGAACGGATGGGAAAAACAAAAGCAAAAAAACAAAATCAAAACAAACAAACAAACAAAATCAAGTTCAAAAGACCAGAATGTCCGGAGAGTTAGCTCAGTGGTTCTGGCGCCTGCCTCGCAAGCGCAAGGTCCTGGGTTCGATCCCCGGTAACCACATACAATGCTGGGCGTGGAGACTCACGCCCTCCAGCAATCAACACCGCATACCACAGTGCCGGGCGTGGTGGCTCCCTCCTGTAATCCCAGCACTCGGGAGGCAGAGACAGGAGGATTGCTGAGTTCGAGGCTTGCCTGGATTACATAGTGAGCTCAGGGCCAGCCTGAACTACAAAGCAAGACCCTGTCTCAAAAAAAAAAAAAAAAAAAAGACTAGAATGTCAAAATTTCATAATCCAAATAATACATCATATGCATATTGGTGCATAGTGGCCTTCCAAATTATACATTTGTAATACACTCAGGACTTTGAAATATTCTCATATTAAAACTTTCTTTTTACTTAAGTAATCATTTCAGTCAAATAGTGGAAGAAGCAAGACTACGGTATTATTGCCCTCACTTTTCAGATCAGCATAGATATACAAGAGTAAAAGAGCCAGCCAATAGCAAAACTAGGAGTTAAATCCAGTTTCTTGGGTTTCTGTTCTGATAGTTTTAACCATATATCTCTAGTATAGTTTATTGTGCTTTATTTGTGTGTTGAGCTAAAGTTTTGTTCTCTGTAGTGAAAAGTTTTAAAACGTTCTTACCTTTAAAAAAAGGAGTTGTCATGATCACTCTCTTCTATGCCTCCTCTTTAACTTCTGCTAGGATTCATGGGTTTTTTGTTGTTTTTTTTTTTTTTTTTTTTTTTTGAGACAGGGTCTCGCTTTGTAGTTCAGGCTGGCTCTGAGCTCACTATGTAGCCCAGGCAAACCTCGAACTCAGCAATCCTCCTGTTTCTGCCTCCTGAGTGCTGGGATTACAGGCGTGAGCCACCATGCCCGGCACTGTGGTATGTGGTATTGATGGCTGGTGGCCGTGAGTCACCACGCCCAGCATTGTATGTGGTTACCGGAGATCAAACTCAGGACCTTGAGTTTGCGAGGCAGGCGCCAGAACCACTGAGCTAAATCTCTGGCCCTCTTTTTTTTTTTGCATGGTGATTTCTTTTATTTTTAAACAATGTCCTCAATTTTTGTTTTCAAATAATTTCAGCTTATACACAAGTTGTAAGTACACTATAAAGAATTTCCATATAATCTACATCCAGCTTGTCCAATTATTAACATTCTATCATACATGCCTAATTATATAGTTTTATATATTTATATACATGTTTTCTGAATGGTTTGAGAGTAAATTATGACAGGTCTGTCATCTTTTAATTCTTCAGTCCATATTTCCTAAAAACAAAGACACTCTTACATTACTACATATACCAACAAAATAAAGAAATTAACATATATATTTTTTATTTATCCACAAATTCCAAACTTCACCAGTATTTGCAATAATGTCTCATCCAAAATCAAATGACACTCGGACAGTTTATGTCACACATTAGAAAGCACATGTCTCTTTATCTCATTACTAGTGATGTTGACTTTTATCACTCGATTAAGATGTCTGTCATGTTTAACTATAAATAAAATAGTGTTTTCTACTATTAATGAATTTATAATCATTGTTCTGTAGAGAGATAGTTATACTACATACATATCTTCTTCTTCATCTAATCTTCACCTTAAATTTCAGGATTTATTGATAATTCTCATCTAAATCATTACTCTTTGACAGTTGTCAACCAGTTTTTTGTTTGTTTGTTTGTTTGTTTTTGTTTTTGCGGTACTGGGGATTAAACTCGGGTCCTTGTGGGTCCAAGGTTGGCATGGTACCACTTGAGCTAAATAAATCCTCAGCCCCTTGTCAACCAGTTTTTTACTAATCCTCTCATTCTTTCTACATTTATTTATTGGCATACTACAAAAAGGTAGAATTTTAGGGCCGGGGATTTAGCTCAAGTAGTAATAGCTCGAGTTTGATCACCAGTACTGAAAAAAAAATGGTAGAACTACTTCATCTTCTATACTTATGTGTCTATTAATTTTCATAATGATGGATGAGCCGGGCGTGGTGGCTCACGCCTGTAATCCCAGCACTCGGGGGGCAGAGGCAGGAGGATTGCTGAGTTCTAGGCTTGCCTGGGCTACATAGTGAGCTCAGGGCCAGCCTGAACTACAAAGTGAGACCCTGTCTCAAAAACAAAACAAAACAAAAAAAACAATAATGATGGATGAATATCTTATTTTTTCAATAGATTGTAATCTGATGAAATGGCTCACAAAAATAAAAATTATTTATTTTTGCAGTGCACATTATTTCAGGTATGACAGTAAGAGCACTCTAAACACTGACTTTCTATATCTCATTCTCTCTCATTCAACTTTGTTTTAATGAGTCTCAAATTTCTGTAGGGGTAAGTAACAAGGAGGAGAAAAAATATGATGGTAATAAAAAAAGGAAAACAAAGTTTATGTACATAGGGGCAGGGGTTGTAGGGTGGGTTGGGAAATGGGAAAAATGAGAATTAAATTGTGCCATATGCTTATAAAAATTCTCAATATTGTGTGTGATCACGATGTGTGTATATATAATCTACCAATAAAGATTCGATTTTTTTTGAGACACTGTCTTGCTTTGTAGTTCAGGCTGGCCCTGAGCTCACTATGTAGCCCAGGCAAGCCTGGAACTCAGCGGTCCTCCTGTCTCTGCCTCCCGAGTGCTGGGATTACAGGCGTGAGCCACCACGCCCGGCACTGTGATATGTGGTATTGATTGCTGGTGGGCGTGAATCACCACGCCCAACATTGTGTGTGGTTACCTGGATCAAACTCAGGACCTTGCCCTTGCGAGCTAGAACCTCTGAGCTAAATCTCCGGTCCCAAAGATTCAAATTTTTAAAAAATTCTGTGACAAATTATTTTAGTCAAGTTGTTTCCATTAAAAGTACTGATTTCAAAATTGAATAAATTAGAATTATCACATTCACCCAACTAGTCAGTCCACCAAACAGCCTCTTTTATTTCTAAGAATTTTATGGTGCATTGTTATAATTAACTAGTAGTTTACTGTGAAATTCAAGTGGCCATTGGAGACAAGGAGTCTGAGACTGTTCTTCCTCCACTGACAAAGATGGGGCGAGGGGTAGTGTTTATTTAGCCTTCCAAGATTCCTGGGCAGACCTGGTGGCCTGGCTAGTTCCAACAGCTGTTTTGTCCACAGCTTTGATAACTGGTACAACAACTGTCTCATATCACAAATAGCAAAGCAAACCAGAGGAGGGCAGTGAGACAAGCTTGCAACATACATAGGCTTTCCAGGAGCCATAGCAACAATGACAACATAAACAGATTTCAGAAACTCGCAAACAGTATGAGCTGTGTGACATATGGGCACAAAGGCAGAGCCACGATCGACTTGGTCTGGATAGTTCAAGATAATTACCTGAGCAGTGAAACCAGTTGTTTCTCTCTGCTGGATCATTTTTGCTGTCATGTCACCAGCAATGATGTGACAACAAATGTTTCTGAGAGTCATGACATCAATGTTGAAGCCCACATTATCTCCAAGACAAGCTTCATTCAGAGCTTCAGAGTATCTTTCAAGTCTTCACTTAGTTGTAGCATTGTTTGGAAAAAAGACAAGCACCATGCCTAGTCTGAGGGCACATCACTATGTTGCCAAAGGGATAATTCCAGTACCACAAATTTTGTAGACATCTTGAAGGGATGTGTGTAAGGACTTGGGAAGTTGGTGGTAGAATGCAATCCAAAGCTTTAAGAAACCTGGTTCCACTGGCATTGCCACCTTTATGGAAGATCTTCCATTCCTTAAATTGGAGTATGGTAACATGTGGCTCTAGTATATTGTAATCGTTCCAACCAGAAGTTGGCAGAAATGCTACTGTTGCATTGTAGCACATTTTCTTAATGTAAGTGCTGACTTCTTTAGTCATTTCCTTGTATCTTTTCTGGCTGTAGGGCTGTTTATTGGAATCCATTTCATGAACCCCAGCACTAGTTGCTTGATATCCTGTGTATTTCTAGAAGGCATACATCAGAAGACATACACACAATTCTGCCCATTCTTAGAGATACCCTGTTCAGATTCACTATGACCAGCAGCAATAATCCGGACAGCACCATCAACCTCATAGATGCCTGTTATACATAAGCAGATTAAGTCTCTGTTTCTTGGGGGATCAGTAGTAATCACATAAAACTTGTAGATCTCAACTTCCACATGAAGATGTGGATGGTGTCTTAGTTACTTTTCTCATTGCTGAGGCAAAATACCTGAAACCCAAAGATAAAGGATAAAAAGGTTTATTTGGCTCATGGTTTGTAGTGGTATCAGTTCATAGACGGCTAGCTCCAAGGCAGAATGGTATGGAAGAGGGACATCAAAGAGGAGAAAGTTTGTGATAAGCAGGCAGGGGAGCACACATTAGTCCTCTTTCTGTCATATATATATATATATATATATATATATATATATATATATATATATATATGTTTTAAAATTTTATCTTTATTGGTAAATTGTATATACACATCGTGTTCACACTCAATATTGGGAATGTGTACCAGTATATGACAATTTAATTCTCATTTTTTCCCATTCCCCTACCCATCCCACAACCCTCCACCCCCTAAACACATAAGTTTTGTTTCCCTTTTTAAAAATTACCATCACATTTTTTCTTTACCCCTCATCACTCACTCCTCCACTATATTTCCCTTTACATATTTTCAGGCTACCTGACCTAGGACAGTTGTAACACTGACGCCTTAATCCTAGACAATACTGTTCAAAACCAATCACACACCCTCAATCCCAGCTTACATGCTCTAATCAACTCTGAAAAGCCCCTCCCCATGAACCCATGAGGCTTTTGGGGACATATAGACACAAACTATTACAGAGAGTGATGTCACACGCATGCTCAGAGTTCTGGTCCAAGGTGAAAAGGCAGAATCCCAGGGCGGTGCAGGACATCACATGGGAAGAAACAGGAGGCAACTCAGGATTCATGTTTTCTGAGGTGGTGTTTGGGTAGATGATTGATGCCTGAAGTGGAGAAGTCTGAAGGAAATTGAAAGGGTATTTTTGCCTCTATGTGATGAAGCAGAAGCTTAATTTAGCTTCTTGTTTACTAAAAGTGTAAGTGACATTTTCTTTAGAGAGCTATTAGAGGCTCAAACTAGAGAAAGTGTCAATTGTAGGGGATTTGTCAAAAGCTGAAAAGCCAAGTAATATTTCCACAAAGATGTGAAAATAGCACCTTTTGGTCCTATAGAACACTGCATTATGTTAGGAGTTATTTTTAATAGGATTTGAGAAATGTGGCTTGTCTGATTACCACAGGGCTGAGTACTATAGATATCAAAGAGAAAATTTGTCAGAGATGAATCTTTCCTTGATTCCTGATTCTGTGGCCTGCTCAGGAGGAACTCTGTTCTGAAGAAGGCTATAAGGTGCTTTTCCATCAAATGGCCTGGGGAGCCATCCTTGACTTGACCTCATTTTACTTCAGGAAAGGTAAACATGTGATAGGCAAATAGCAAGTAGAAGCCTACGGGTTTGCAATAGTCTGGATTTGTTAATTGCTGATTCAGGGCTGCTGAAAATGGAGTATCTGTGTTAAGTGGTCCTGGATTTTGTATATCAGCCAGGTCTGAGAACTCAGGTCAGAATGTACGAGTGAGAGAACATACATTTACCACCATTGCTTGTGAGGAGTCCCACAGAGGTCTGCGACCCATGGAAATGAAGCTGTGTCTACTAGTGGAGATGCTGGGGTCTCTTTTTCCAATCATGAACTAGAAATAGAATGGTCTTCCATCCTCAGATGCTGTCGTTCATCTATCTATCTATCTATCTATCTATCTATCTATCTATCTATCTATCTATCATCTATCTATCTATCTATCTATCTATCTATCTATCTATCTATCTATCATCTATCTAACCATCTATCTATCTATTTAAGCACAGTGACCCATTGTAGCTATCAGCTCCAATTTGGGGATCCCAAGATTTTTTAAGATCTCCTGGACTGGAAGATTCACATTACATCAGATGCCTTTTTCCAGTTTAGCACTGGAAATAGGGATGCTTTACTAGGCTATCGGAGCGCAAGGTGAACTCTAATACCATCTTCTGTGAGGACTGCTGTGGAACTCACCAGTGATGGCCCAAGGAAGAATCTGCATTCTGTCTGGTTCCCAAGTTCTGTCTATTATTCATGGCCCTTCAGGATTGGATAAGGGAAAATGGTGGTAGTTGTGCTAGCATAACCCTGTTTGTCTAAAAGCATAAAACATCCTCTTCATATTCTGTTTCACTTCTCCAGTTTTCATTGGTCTTTCTCTAGCTCAGCAGGTATTCAATGTCCTCAGCAATGAGTTGGTGGAACAGGTAATAGAGGTTGCTAGATACACAACTCATTGTCTGGAGAGAAATAAAAGATACCATTGAGAGGAGGGATAACAATTGAGAGAGGTAACAATCATAAATATATATCCACCATATACCAACATGAATGGACATGAAAAATGAAATAAGCGCTAATACAGTTGCAATGGGGGACCTCAATACCCTCTGTCACAAATAGATCAACTAGACAACAACTCATCAAAGAAATATCAGAGCTGAACCAAACTTTTGAACAAATGGACTTAGTAGATATCCACAGAGTATAGTACCTCATAACAACAGAATATATACTATTCTCAGCTGCACACAGAACTTCCTCAAAAATATACCACATACTAGCTCACAGAATGTGTTTAAATAAAAAGAAACTGAAATTCTCCAAACATATTATCAGATCATAGTGAAATGCAAGGGAAATCAATGGCCAAAGAAACAAGGAGCTTTTAGCAGCCTATCAAAATCAGTTTATTTCTCTCAACATAAGGGAGAGTCACAAAGATCCACATATATTTTCTTAAACTCCCATATTAGAGTTGTGTGTTTAAGTCGGGGTATGGAAGGAATTTCTCACCGTAGTGCTAAGCTCAAAAGCAACTGTGGTGCTGTGGGTACTCAGAGCACATGGGGTGGACATACAAGTCAACCTATTTTAAAGAACCGGGTCCTTAGGGTATTCAGTTCTTCTCTTCCCAAATCGAATTACCTGTTGTATAACTTCCATATCTTCTAAAAGGCAGGTGATTCTGTAACCCAGTGTGATCAGCATGACAATTTTCTTCAAAAGTACGGATTTTAAAAAATGTTTTGGGGAGGGTGTATGATGTAAATGAACTACAGTACACTTCATTCTCTTATGTTTTTCACAGATGTACTCATACATCTGCCATGTATGGCTGTGATCAGCATGTGCACCTGCTCTTCCCTATTTAGCTGTTTTCGCTTAACGATATTTAGCATTACAGTTTCTACCCATACATTGCCCATAACTGTCATCTTTAATGACTCTATAACATTCTATTATATATAATAACATGCCTATTTTTAGGACTGGGCTCATTTTTCTGAGAAGATCAAAAGGGATGCTGTCTCTTAGCCACTGAAGTTCTATTTTAGTTCTCAGAAGTGGTGACCAATGTGAGTATGGGGTTATGTGAGACTGAGTCGTCATTGCATAGTACAATCTGAGTAGTTTATTAGCATTGCTTCACTCACCACCCTGCAGCAAAGCCTCCCCAGGATTCCTGGACCTAATCTGGGTACTTCTTGAACACAGAGGCAGAAATTCAAGCACTCCAACACCCACAACCCTGACTCCTAGCTGATGCTATTCACATACTTAGAGCAGGAGGCATATGCTGTTTTCTTTCTTGCCTGCGATAGTGAATTCACTTATATCTTTTGCAAATCTTGAATTAAAAAAGACAAGGTAAGGGCTGGAGGGTTAGCTCAGTGGTTCCGGCGCCTGCCTCGCAAGCGTAAGGACCTGAGTTC
>PVIC010046961.1:0-14046 GCA_004025085.1 Thryonomys swinderianus
AGAAAGAAAGAAAGAAAGAAAGAAAGAAAGAAAGAAAGAAAGAAAGAAAGAAAGAAAGAAAAGGAAAGAAAGAAGGAAAGAAAGGTGAGAGAGTCTGTAAATTGTCCAGGCCACACAGGAAGCTATGGATCTATACGTGCATCCAAGTCTCTCTAGCAGTTCATTTCCCAAACTGCTCTGTAAAGGCAGATATCATTTCATCATGTATTTGAGGAGATGAACATGATTAACCTGAATTAAACATTATGCAATGTATACATATAGCAAAACTTTAGATAGTACCCTACTAATATGTACATTTCTAAATATTTTATGTATCAGCTGAAAATGAAGTGTAAAATGCTCTTTCTGAGTCTTTTAGTCACAGATTTTACCATATTTTATTATTATTCATATACAAAAATAATAAAAATTTAAAGCCTGCTTTAAAAAATCCCAAGATTTCATTGTTTGAGGCGGATAGAGGAAGGAACTGACGGCTTCATGCATGGACCACAGTAGTCTGTTGAGCCACAACCCCTGTCTCAATAGGAGTTCTCTCTTCCCCCTCCCCAAACATTCATTCATTCATTTATTTATGGTACCGGGGATTATAAACCCAGCACTGAGCTACTTCCCTAGCCCTTTTTCAGTCTTGCTACATCAGTAAATTGCTCAATTTGAAATCCTCCTGCCTCAACCTCCCAGAGTGCTGGGATTATGGGCGTGTGCCTTCACACTTGGCTTCAACCGGCTTTCTTGGTTACATATTCCTGGGTGATTACAATGCACAGTGAGTCTGATATCGCCAGGCTAAATGTAAGCAGTGCCCGACTCGTGCTGTTGAGACAGCCGACACAGTCACAAGGCAATTTCCCAGGTGGGTCTTCTGGTTCAGGAATCACAAGGGATGAGAACCGCTGGAGCTCCTAATCCCGGCTCTGTGACTTCCTAGCCGTGTGACTCTGGGTGTGTCATTACCCTGGCAAAAAACCTCTATTTGATCTTCTATAAAGTGTGAAAATAACACCTACCTCACAGTGAGGATTAAACTGAATGAGGCTATTCACTTGATGGCAAATTTCACTCCCCTATTGAAAACTGCACAAGGTGTGTGTGTGTGTGTGTGTGTGTGTGATCCAGGCAGAGGCTTTGTGCTCAGCACTGGGCATTCCCCGGAGCTGGCTGAGCTGAGGTTGTGTCCAGCACGCCTTAGGCTGGTTCGCTGGGGTCCCATGTCCCAAAGGCCGTCTGGGTGGGGAAGGGGCTCTCTCTCTTAGGCCCTGACTTGGTGACTTCGGCCACCCTGCTAACTGCGTAACCGGAGCAAAGCAGTACATGGCACAGTAGTGACCTTCTCACAACAGTGGCCTCTCTGAGGTCTGCTTATTCGAGGGGGGAAAAGGCCTAAGTACTCTTCAGTACTAAGAATTTTCTAAAGAAGCAACACACTTTGCCATATATTAGGAAAAGCTTAGAACCTGGCACGCAATGGCTAGGCTTAGAGGGACGGAGCATGAGTTTTTTCTTGCTTTTCTCTGTCTTTGTCTCTGTTTTTTTCCTTTCCAGCGCTGGAGACTGAACCCAGGGCCTCGTGCTTGCTTTGTAGGCAGGCGCTCTACCTCTGACTTACAGGGCCCTCCCTGGAGCCTAGTCTTTCAATTTTTTTGAGACAGGTTGGCGTGAAATCATATGTAGTCCAGGCGGCCTCAACCTCTCAGTGATCCTCCCCCCTCAGCCTCCTGAGGCCTGGGATTACAGGTGTGTGTCACCACACCTGGCCACTGCTCTTCTAGTAGGTCCAAAACACCTTACCTCAGCCTGCCGACCTCTGATTGTTGAGTTTCACTGTGCACTTCACAGAGCTGTCGGGATGGAAGTAGAGAGGTCAGCAGAAGCTGGCCCCTCTGGCTCTGCTCCCCAAACCTTGCAGATGTAGGGGCTCCTGCCCCTGTTCTCTCTTCCCTCGAGCTCCTCACTCTGGTTTCCAATCCAAAGGCCAATGCTTTCTGACTTTGCAGAGCCCCTTGGAATACCAGAAAGGAGGAGAGAACGGAGAAAGGGGGCGGGGCTCCGGGGGCGGGAGTGGATCTGCAGCTCCTGCGGCCTGGGCACTTGCTGCCCTGCTACTCACATGGGTGGGCTCGTATTATCTCCACTCCATTCCCCCTCAGAGAGGTCCTTGGTCACCTTAACGGCAGAAAGGAAGTGTAATATATCTGACTGCTTCTCATGGCCTGGCATAGACTGGGTGCTCCATAAAGGACTTTTAAATGAGCGAGTGAATGAATATGGACACAAGATAACAGTCTAGTTCTGTTTCAGTTTAAGTCATTTGACTTTACAACGGAGGCCCCAAGCGAAACCTAAGATTTCAACCCCAGTTCTGCATTTACTGTGTGACCTTGGACAACTCACCTCGCTCAGCCTCCCTATTTGCAACCTTCTGACACCTCAGCGGGTTGTTGTGAGGGTTAAAGGTGAATGAGTCAAGTCTGGTTTACAATGAGGACTCACTAGGGACCACGTGTTGGTCTATTTAAGCCTCCATCTCCTTTCCCTTCATTCTAGGAAGCCAGGGTGCTCCCCTTGCCCCTCAGTGCTGTGCCCACTTGCATACCTGGAGAGTGCTAGGCTTCTGGTCTGGGTGCCCTCCTCCTGCAGCTTCCCTTTACAAGATCTTTTAGGGCCTCAGCTGTGTCGCCAAGGCAGAGCCCTGAAGAGCGACTCCCACCATACCGCCCTAAGCCCGCTCAGGCGGGGTAGTGTGTGCCTAGCTGGCCCTTGGTAGAGGTGCTCACAGACTGTTTTGCACTGTTTTGAAAACTCTCAGTCCTCAAACATTGTACATAACCTTCACGGCCAAGCTACTTCCCTAATTCCTGTTGCCATAACAACATGACTTAATGAAGGAGCAATTTTATTTTTCTTAAAATAATTCGACCCGTTTCCATATCAACAGAAGTTTATTTTGGTTCCAAATGCAAGAAGGGCTTGGTAGACAGCACCTGGCAGCACCTTCTGCACCTGGGTGGGTGGGAGGGGCTTCTGCGGCCATTTTAGAATTGGCACAAGGACCTTGGTGGCCAGGTGTGTGGAGGAGGCCATGCCTTCAGGACAACAACAGACACAGTGTGGGCGTCTTGGAGGTTCCTCCTTGGCTCTTTCGGGTAGGAGGGTAGAACAGGGAGAGGTCAAGCTGTCTGGGCTCATGCCAAAGTATAGGGCCTACATAAACACACACCCTGTCACAGACCTCCTTTATGGGAACACAAGCTTGCGGGAGGGCTGACGAGAGGGGACAGGGCTACACAGTATGCGTGCTATCTGCGTCCAAGTTGCAGAGAGGTGGCTGGCTATCGTCCTTCACAGATTTACTCATTCAGCAAACATTACTGAACACCTACTAGGTGTCCGTGTAGGGTGTGTGGCCCCTGTGGATGCTACTAAGAATGTAAGACCAAGGACGCAGTCGCCCTTCGGGTACAATGCCAAGAGTTAGCCCCTATCCTTGGGGAGCTGCCTGGGGACAAAGTCACTCACAAGGCTGATCTCTGAACCAGTACTTCACAGACTTTCTGCGCATTGGAATCACCACACCCCAGGGTGGAGGCGGTGAAAGTGTACATTGCAGTGCGGTGCGTAGAAGGGGTGTGCGCGTGGATTCTGTGTTGCTCCCACGCTCGCGGTCCTTTAGAGAAGCCAGGACCCAGACAAATTACAAGTTGGAGAAGAGAACATGTTAGGGCCACTCCTTTGTTCCTGGCATCCTCCAGGGGGTATTCAGTCCTGTGGATTTTGGCTACATCTCTCACTGGAACAGGGTGGCTTCACACTGAGAACTGGATTGATTCTGTTTTGTTTTCTAAGGTGTTTCTCTAAATCTTGGGGATTTTAATAAAGGAGAATGAAAAGATAGAATAAGAGGGGCAGTTAACCCCTGGCCGAGAGGCCACCAGAACAGCTTTGGTTCCTTCCTGAGGAAGTCTGAGTCAGTCATCTGAAACAGTACAGAGAGCGAGCCCTGGACCCTCTCAACTAAAATCCTGTACGAACGCGCACTTTGGGGCAGCGTGTTACAGTGGGGCCGCTCGCAGTCAGGAAACGCATCCTAGCTCTGCCTTCTCCTAAATCCTGTGACCTTGACCAACTCAGGTCAGCTCTGTGGCCCAGCCACAAAATGGGGCTAAAACTTGTAGCAAGGCTCGGAAGACTAAATAAATTAATATCCGATCGCTTCTCGGCCTTTTGGCTAAGATCAAGTGTAAATAAATTAATATCCGTAAAGGGCCAGACACACAACAGGTGCCAGAATCATTTCATTCCTTCAACAAATACTTGTTGCGCCCTTTGTGTGTACTGGCACCCGGGCATGGGGGGGCACCGGCCAAGAGCGTAGGCCCTCCCTGCCCTCTTGGACTTCGTACGCAAGCGGAAGAGATGTGAATGGTGAGAAAGACACAGGCCCGGAAAGAGGAACAACGAGCAGACCTGGCGGGCTGGGGAGGCGGACGCACACTTCCCAGGCTGAAGAAGAGGGACAGAGAGGAGCCGGTGCGCCTGGGGATGTGACTGGGAGGCGGCGCGGCGCAAAGGGGCACGGTGGGGGCAAGCAGGAGCTCGTTACTTCCGGTTCTGCGGCCCTGCTCGGGGGGCCTGGGCGTGAGGCCCGACAACTGGAAGCCGCTGGAGGGTCTGCGGTTTGGGGCGACGGTGGGATGGAGCGCGACTGACTGTGTCTTGCATCTCCTCCAGTGCCACTCAGCTGCGCTCGGTGTTTTCCTCCCTACTTGCTGGTATCTCCATCTCCTCAAGTCCCCAGGACCTCAGTGCCCATCTAAGGCGTCCAGGTGCAAAGCCCACATGCTCCCTGGAGCACTGTGCGGGCCATGCATGCCACACTTAACTCAGACTGACTGGCACAGGGTCATGGGCTCGGGGGCCCCTCTTCTAGCTTGCGTGCGAGGCTCTGGAGCGGAGGGCACACAGGTTCACACCCTTGCTCTTCCTAGCTCTGTGGCCCTGGGAAAATCACATTGCCTCTCTGAGCTTCACTTTCCTCGCCTATAAATAAGAGTAAGAACACTGGGGCCGGAGGGTTAGCTCCAGTGGTTCCGGCACCTGCCTCGCAAGCACAAGGCCCAGAGTTCGATCCCCAGTAACCACATACGATGCTGGGCGTGGAGACTCACAGCCAACAGCAATCAACTAGCAATCAGCACCACATACCACAATGCCGGGCGTGGTGGCTCACGCCTGTCATCCCAGCACTCGGGAGGCAGAGGCAGGAGGATTGCTGAGTTCGAGGCTTGCCTGGGCTATATAGTGAGCTCAGAGCCAGCCTGAACTACAAAACGAGACCCTGTCTCAAAAAAAAAAAAAAAAAAAAAAGAGTAAGAACACTGTCCACTTCCCAGGGCAACTGTGTTGACCCAATGTGGAGGCTCCACGAAGCCCTGTGGGCTACCTTCGGCTTAGAGTTGGGGGTGAGTGAATGGGTGCGGGACTGCTGCCAGTGTCACAGAAGTTAAAAAACGAGGCAGCCGTTGTCGTGGCCAGGATCACAGATCACAACTGCGTACCACAGCGTGTGCGTCTTTCCCCCCCCTTGACACACTGTCAAGAGCTGTCAGTCTGACCTAACTCTCTCTCAAATTGTTCCTTCTTTTCTTCATTGGTACTTCCCCCAAATAAAACCCCTCACGCTTTTCTTTTAGTGGTACTGGGGATTAAACTCAGAGCCTTTATGCTGAGTTACATCTTCAGCCCATTTTTAATTTTTAAAAACTTTTCAGACAAGATATCACTGAGTCACTGATTTGCCCAGGCTGGCCTCTGGGCTTGAACTTGTGATTTTCCTGCCTCAGCCTCCCACACTTCTAGGATTACATGTGTGTAACCAGGCCTGGCTGCTACTGGATGTTACTTCTCACCCGAACAAGGTCCTCCTACCCGCTGCTCTTCCTGCCTTTGATCTTGGTCTCTTCCAATCCAGCCTCTCCAGGCCAATAGAGTCATCTTCTAGATACACAAGTCAGATCAGCTCCTTCCTCTGCCTCAATCCCAGTCTGGTCTCTGCCTCCTCTGCACTTTACACAGCCATTTTCCTTAGAAGTACCAATCTCAGGCTGGGGATGTAGCCCAGCAGTACTGTACTTGCTTAGTAAGCACCGAGTCCTGAGTTCAATCTCTGGTACCAAAAATATGAAAAATTTTTAAAAAGTACTCATCTCTTGCCCCTAAGTATTTCTTCATATTGTAATGCTTCCTTCTCCAGTTCTTTTCTAGAATCTCTAAATTTCACTTCACTGACACTTTCAGGGGGACTCATGAGTTCTTGTCCCACACTAGCTAGTGGCCCTGTTGGGACAGAGGAGACAGCCCAGTAGGCAGAACAACAACATGGTGCAACACTGTAGCTCCTGCATCCGGCGCAGGAATCCATGGCTCCTGAGCCAAAGCTAGCAGGGCCGGGGCAGGTACCAAGCGAGAGAGGGAACTAGGGAGTCTCGTGCCCACCCACAGGGGGGCAGCACTCTTTAGCTTTAGCTGATGCCTCTACTGTGGCCAGATCTTAAGATTAAAAAACGATGCACAGGCAACCAATGAATTATTATATCGGTATTGGGGGTTGAACTGAAGGCCTTGAGTATGTTAAGCATGTGTTCTACAACTTAGCTAGAGCCTTAGATCCTTAAATTTTTTAATCTATTCAGAACAAAAAACCTGGCATTTGGGCCACATTTGGTCTTTCAGCCTATCGTTTTGCAGAGAATCTGTGTGTGTGTGTGTGTGTGTGTGTGTGTGTACGCATGTGTTTGTGCATACGTGTGTGTGTGTAAAATAAGTGAATGAGTTCATCTTTTTGGATTCAAGTTTCCTATAGCTATTCTAAATTTCAAAGGTGGGGAGAGTTCATGGGTAGTCAGTTCAGATGCTATTTGGCTTACTTTTTTGGTGGGAGGATATAAAAGTGCAAATCAAAAGTCAAGTTTTGGTATTTGTCACTTTGGGAATGAAACCCAACTTCCTTTATTTGGTGGCTGTAACAGCATTAGGTTTCCTGAGCAACCCACAAGCCTTATGAGCAGGGCTCTAACCTCAATGTGGTAACATCCTCTCTTTGAGATGTGGGTGACACCAGAGGGAGCGAGGGATGCCGAGACCACAGAGCCTGTTTCTGCAGAGGGTGACTTGCCTCGTGTGGTAACCTCTCGTAAACAGCCTGTGCAGGGGATGGCAAGGGCTCAGTTGCTCCCAGCTGCCTCTGTCCCATCCTACCTGGCTTTACCCCAAATGGGACAGAACGGAGGAGATGCTGAGAACTCCGGATTACAAGGACTCCAAGTCCCTTTAGGACCGGGCTCCTTTCCCAGGGACTCCTATAGGTGGTATGGTCTGCGGGCTGGGACTTACCCAGAGGCCTGCATAGCGCAGCCGCATTTGAGCAGCCACCGGGGACCCTCCACGCGCTTCCCAGACGCTCCCCAGCTGACAGGGTGACACCCTGGCCGCATGCATCCAAAATCCAGCCAGAGGATTGTAGGGGCCCAGGAGAAAGGCTCAGCTACGTGGTATTGGCTGGGACCATCTGAAGGGCTGTCCCGGCTCCAGTTCTCCCTGGAGGATGGGGTACGGTCTCCGGTGCGACTACATTACAGCTCAACTCCCGGCTCTGACCAGCCGCGCCTCCCTTACTCCCTCACTGGGGCTGTTCCAGAAGGAAGTCCCCAGAAGCCTGCATGAGCGTCTCTGTCTAGGGGTGTGTCTCTTAGAGAAGCCAGCCGATGACAGTCCCCATGGTCTCTTTTCTCTCACTGTCCTTTCTCCACTGGGGACTGCAGTTACTCCAGAGTCTTCCATGACTACCTCGAGGATGATTCCCAAGTCTTTCCTGTTGCCACGACTGTTCTCCTCATCTGCCCACTTGTATTTCCCAGAGCCTGGGGGACATCTTCAATTGGGTGTTTATTTATTTATGTTTTTTTAGTCTCAAATTTAAAAATTTAAGACAGAACCCTCTCTCATTATCCTAACCGTCCTTTCTTCTTGACCTCTCCATTTCTGTTAATGCCACTGCCATGCGTGGAATCCGAGGCCAGAGAGACCTCAGGGTCACGTTGGGTAGTCTCTTGCTCAGAGCCTCAGCGTTCCCTTGGTGGGTGCAGAGCACAGCTGTGGGCTTCCTCCCCTGATGCTCCCCAGCGACCCCAATCAGCTCAATTTCTGCAAGCCTCTAATCCAGGGTTTCTTTTTTCTTTTTATTTTTTTGGTTTTGCTTTGTAGTTCAGGCTGGCCCTGAGCTCACTGTGTAGCCCAGGCAAGCCTCGAGCTCAGCAATCCTCCTGCCTCTGCCTCCCGAGTGCTGGGATGACAGGCGTGAGCCACCACAGCCAGCACTGTGGTATGTGGTACCAGGGATCGAAATCGGGACCTTGTGCTTGCAAGGCAGACACCGGAACCACTTAGCTAAATCCCTAGCCAATCCAGGGTTTCTGAACATTTTTGTGGCCTGGATTTCTTCAAGTGTCTGATGAAACCTGTGGACCCCTTCTCAGAATGTTTTGACAAGCATAAAATAAAACACATAGGATTATTAAGGAAGTCAATTGGATTTTAAATCATCTATCCATCAATCTATCTATTTACATAAAACATAAAGTGGGGCTAAAAATGTCTATCCAGAAATGTGAAGAAGAATAAAGAAATGTAACGGGTTGGACCCCATGAAATTGCCCAAACTGTGACATAGTAATGTGTTTCACTAACACGTGAAGTAACAGAACCTACTGGTGGGTCTAGTAACCACCACGATTTTGAAGTGGTCGTGAATGGAACAAGATTTCAAACCACTGCAGCAGCAGTGATAAGGTATAAACATGACTGTGGTTCTTACTGGAGACAAAGTCACAGGTACTGCTAATGCTACTGCAGAGGAGTGCAGCATGCAGCCCGGGTTCATACTGTACCTTCCTGGCCCTGCCCGCAGGAAAGGGAGCCCGGCTTGGGCAGCTTCTGCCTAGAAACTGGGGCCGGGGAGTGAGCTCTGCCACCCGGGGCAGGGGAGTGGGTCGACTCCTCCTGTGCTTTTGTGAATGAGCAATTTCCAGATAGAAGCCATCATGAGCCACCCTGCTGCTCACTTCCTTTGCTTTCTGTCAGCCAGTCTCATCTCCTAAAAATACCTTGTCCCCATTTCCTAGGCCAACAAACTGCAGGAAATGGCAGCTGCCTGCGGTTGGTGAAGAAATGGTTTCTTCTGTTAGTTCGACCTGTATTTTCATGAAAGGGATTAGTTGCTTACTGCAAAAACAATACTCTGTTACTTTCAAATTATATCCCTCAGAAATAATGAATACTTATCCAGGACTACTTATTACATGTTTTATACTTTATAAAACATCTTTTATATTAGGTTGAGCCACACAAAATTGCTGCTATTCGACTGCTTTGGGCAATTTCATGGGGTCCAACCCATTACATTTCTTTATTCTTCACATTCCTGGATAGACATTTTTAGCCCCACTTTATGTTTTCTGCTTTATTCTGTGTGTTTGAGACAGCGTCTCACTCTGTAGTTTGGGGTAGCCTTGAACGCACTATGTAGCCCGGGCTGGCCTCAGACTTGTGGCTACCAACCTGCCTCAGCCTCCTGAGTTCTGGGAGTAGAGTATGTGCCACCAAGCGCAGATCTTAGCCCCACTTTAAAGACTGGAGTACTGAGTCTTAGAAGGTTCAAAGGCCTCAGTAAGGTTATATAAATAGGACATAGCAAAGTTGAGACTTGAGTTAAGTCTTCTGATGCCAACCTCCATGCCCTTGAGTCTCCCGGTAGGATAACTCAGACTGGAAGACTCTAAAAGCGATAACGTGAGGAGGGGCAAAGCCATGAGACCTTTTCCTTAGACAACCCTCAGGAGTGCCTGGCTGGTTTTCTTAGTGGAAATCAGTAGGTGCATGCTCACCTGCAGCAGAAGGCTGCAAAGTGATGATGTGATAGATTTTAGTTTTAGGGTTTTGGGAGCGAGAGGTATAGCTAAGACAATACCCAGGGCCTGTTCATATGTGCCTCCGTGCAAGCATCCATCTTAGAAAATGCCAGAGTGTAGCTCCCATGTACATCAGGCTCAGAACTAGGCTCTGAGCTACCAACTTGAAGGGCAGAGTCTTGGTCATCAGGGCCCTGCCCCTTGGCCAGCTGGTGGAAGGGCTGAAGTGGCAGAAACTGGGGCAAGGCCACCACATGCATGGGGCTGGGAATGGTTGTGAAAGTGTTGTCTTTCCTGCAGGGCTACAGGATGTGTGGCCATCGTTACCTGGTGCTTCAGGATGCTGGTAACACTGGGGGCTTCTAGGTTGGAAGAGGGAACAGTAGGAACGGAAAGGAAATGCAGGTGCTCTACCTCAGCGCTGTGGGGGGCAATAGAGAAACTGCGGGTGGGGCTGTCGACAAAGAACTCCCTCCCAGGCTGCTGCAGGAAGAAATAATGATTCCTCCCCAGCACAGCTGTTTGGAACCCTTGGCTGGGCCCTGGCTCCCCGCTGGCTGGGGAGAACAGGGGGCCACTGCCTTTGCCCAGGGACAGCATGCGGCCCTGCAGGGAACCATCGCGTCTCTCAGCTCCTGCTAGTGCCAGGGGGCCAAGCTCTCAAGCCCGAGCTGGAGTCCCAGGGGTTTCCAAACCTGGCCTGGCTGCCCCCTACCCTAGGCCCTGCAGACACGGCCTCTTCCCACCCCACCAGGCACCCCGGGGCGCTGGAGCCCGAGCTCAGATCCCCTCACAGTACGCGGTTGTGCTCACCATTCCCGGCTCTAGGCTGTGTCTCCATGGTTCTCGCCACTGCTGTCCAGGCCCACAGAGGCCGCGGGCTGCCGGGACGAGCGAAACCTTACAGCCGAGTGAGGCGCGCGGCGGGCTCCTCTCAGCGCACCCTCCCTGACCCCGTCACCAGGGCTTTCCTCAGAGCCCCATTGCCACACCACTCTGCTTTTAAAAAGAAAGAGAAAAAAGGAACTGGCACTGGCTCTTGAGTACGCTGAGCCGCACAAGGAGAAGCTGTAAACACAGGCGTTTCTGAAGGCAGAGAAAGGGGAACCCGGGACGGCTGCGGACCATCCCCTGCGAGCCCCACGGCCTCCCTCGTCTCTAAGGCCCACTTCTTGCCTTGGCTGTTCTGCTCTGCATCCAGTCATCCTGCCACGCTTACTGGGAAGGACAAAGTGAGGAACCAAGACGGCCCGAAGGTTGCCCCGAGTGATGAAGTGGAGCCTTTTATCCTGGGTGTCTGACCCAATTCATTCCTACCAACCACAGAGGCTCACAGCTCGGGTGACAGTTTGGCTCCCTCGGCCTGCCTGACCACCGCCGTCCACTGCAGCAGCCACCGGGGCACGCAGTTCAATAGCACGTGTGCACAAAAAAGTACATGTGTGCTCATGTAGGAGGGAACAAGTCTGTGAAGGTATGTGAGAGGCCCAGCACGGTCATACACGTTCAAGCCAAGCCAGGGCAACTCGGTGAGTCCCAGCCCCAAAATAAATACATATAAAGGGCTAGGGACTACCTCTAGCGGTAGAGGACTTCTGGATTGTTCCATCCTCAGTACCGCACACACATACACACACAACCCAAATAATAAAAAAAGCCACACAAGTAACTGTTGCCATTGATGGCCTCTGGAGAGATGTAAAGGGCTTGAAGAGGTTTGGGGCTTTGACCTGGTCTTTCTCTAGAAATCCTTCAGTACTACTTGAAGTTTTTACAAAAAGTGTGATATTTCCTAGTAACAAAACCACATAGACAAAAAAATATATGAAATATAATAATATTTCATGTATTTGATACAACATATTTTAATGTTTACATAAATATAAATCTGTTAAGCAAAAAAATCAGTTTCTGGGTTTTTTTGTTTTGTTTTTTTGGAGACAAGGTCTCACCTTGTAGTTCAGGCTGGCCCTGAGTTCACTATGGAGCCCAGCCAGGCAAGCCTGGAACTCAGCAATCTTCCTGACTCTGCCTCCCGAGCGCTGAGATTACAGGCCTGAGCCAAGCCCGGCATTGTGGTGTGTGGTACTGATCACTGGTGGGTGTGAATCACCATGCCCGGTATTGTCGTATGTGGTTACCAGGATCGAACTCAGGACCTTGCACTTGCCAGGCTGGCACCGGAACCACTGAGCTAAATCTCCGGCCCCAGTGTCTGTTATTCTTTTCATAGCTGTATTTCTATTCTTCCCTTTGCAAATACTCTTCTCACATTTCTTTTTTAAAATTTCTCCTTTTCTGTCCTCTTTGCTTGCTTTCCCTTTCCTCTTGCCTTCAAAACTCTTACAAAACTGAATGAGAAGCCCTCTCTTTTTGCTGGCTCCTTGTTCAGCCGGAGCCTGAAACTTTGGCATTTCCTGTCTCTGTCTTCCCATCTTCCCACAGAAGGGCCCCAGGAAGGGCACCATGTTGGGTACTGCTCAGTCCTAGACGTCACCACCGCAGTGGTCACCTTGGCCGTATCCCCAAGGAAAGAGAGCCACCTACTCTGGAAATGCATGCTGCCACTTCTCCCTAGGGGTCTTGCCACATTTACATTAATATAGGCCTGTTTAGAGAGAGGAAAAATATCAGTTCAAGAAAACATGTTTGCATGATTTTTTTTTTCCTTTCCCAATTCAGGAGTTGTTGAAGTCAGGCTAAATGCAGAGGGACTTGGAGAGACAGTGCAAGTTTGGGAAACCAATTTAACCGCCACCTTCAGTTAAAAATCACTGAGAGGGTCAAGTGTTCTGAAAAGAGAGCTATAGAGGTTGGAGAAAGGAGAAAAGCTCTCCAGTTTCTGGGAAACAGGTACAACAAGAGATTTGTTTGCCACAAGGCAGATGGGAACTTCAGTCCTTAGAGTTTAATTGAGAGAAGAAAAAAGACAAGAGGTCTCAATCGATTGTCAAGCAGAGAATAGCTTCTGAAAGGTGGGGCTGCAAGGACCAAGAAATGAAAGCCTTGCTGATGTGTGTAGGGGACAAGTGGTGTGGGAAAATAGCAAATTTTCTTTTACACTCATTCTCCATGCACATGAAATACATTGTTTCAAAGAAGGGCCTTGAATGTCTGTTGGAACTTTTCTGTTGATCACAAAAACCCCCTTGCATCCTGCCCCTCCAAAAAGGTTTCAAGGACCCGGCAGTGCAATACGGAGCAAAAACACTGGAGTGGGAGTCTGGGGATAGCTCTGGTCTGCCACTTGCAAAACATGACCACAAACGATTTGTGTGAAATTCCCTTGGAAACTATAGAGAATGTTTAACTGGGGCTAAGTGTGATGAATTCTTATGAAACTCAGGTTTGTCTTGGCCCTTCTCAACTCCTCCTCTTTCAAACCTGCTTCTCTTCTGGCTTCTTGGAACAAAAACAATTGAGCAAAAGATCTGAAAGGAATCCAATTCAAAGAACATATATGGGTCCCCAGGAAACACCTAGACTGAAGAATATTTTCAGCATTCTATGTTAATAGAAAGTATGTTATATTTAAAGTAACAGCCTGTTCAATATTTGGAAGTAGATGTCTTACCTCTAAGGAGAAATCTGAACTTAATAAAAGGCAAGATCCCATATATGTGACTATACTATTCCACACACAAGCCAAGATTTTAAAATACCAAATGCTCATTTAAGATTAAGGTTAGTAACTGAAGGACACTGCTCTCAGGAAGGGAGAATAGCAACATAATTTCCATACATAACTGCCCCTCAGCAGCCTCAGAGCTGTCTCTATGGCTCGAAATAACCCAAATCCTGGGGACAGTTGGCTGATACCTCCTTGCTTCTTCCTCACTCCCAAAAATCAGTCCATCACCAAGTTCCATGAACTCTACCTCTACAATCTATCCAGCACTGACCATGTCTTACCACTGGCCCTGCCACCACCTCAGTTTAAACTGCTAGTACTGGCCTGCCCGCACCCTCTCCTATTCTCTACACAGCAGCCAAGTCATCTTCATTCACTCACTCTTTCATTCTGTGGAACTGAGGACCTTGTGCACCCTAGGCAAGTTACACTCTTTTTTTTTTTTTT
>PVIC010046962.1:0-14047 GCA_004025085.1 Thryonomys swinderianus
AAGCTACACCATCTTCATCCCCCTGAGCACAATTCGTCCATTAAGTGTGTAAAAATGTATTAGAAAACATATATCATTATGTATGAGGGTGTTATTAAGAAAGTTATTTTCATCAAAAATCAAGTGCTCAGTATGATGGAAGATTGTTTCAATGAAGGACATTTAATTTAATAGGTATTCAGAACAAGAGCTATGTAAGTGCAAGTTTCTTATAGCTCATAAATAAAAAAATATGCACTATGGTTCTACATAATTTGAGGCATCTTTGCTCTATTTTAAAGTCTCCTTGGGCATTCAAGAGAAACTCACAGGAAAAATGATTCAATAAAAAGCAATATCCTCATGGGACTATAATCAAATAAAGCTCATTTGGGAAACTGTTTCTCTAGTCTCCTAAATACAGAGCATGCAAGGATTTGCTCGTCTTGAACATAACTATGAATATGAATGGAGACTTCTGAGTCAACCCAAGATTATGCTGAGGCAAAATTTCAAATAGATTTACAAATATTTTCATAAAAAGCTATAAGGATTAATGATATTTTCCCACAATCTAAAATTGTGGCTTTGTGAGATCTGACTGCTTTATTATCTTTAAAGTTACTGAGAACCATATACATCTAGGTATCTAGAATAGAATTATCCAAATCCTTTTCTTTAAATAACTCCATCATATTATTTAGAAATACTATTTTTTTTTTTGGAAACTACACATCAGATGCTATAAGATTGCCTTAAAGCTGTACTTAATGTGAGTTTTAAGCCATATTATACCTGGCAGTAAGCTTAGCATCAGGCACCAAACTTTCCTATCAAATTGGATTCCCTTTGATTGCAATAGTTTATTTGGTTTTAAGTCTACAAATACCCATCTCACAGCTGTCAAGATTAAAACAGTCTGTGGAGGGCGGGGCTTCCTTGCTTGACTGCATTCTAGAATGGAGGATGGATATTGAGAAATAGAAAATATTCAAAGGGAAATGTGGTGGAGGACTGAGTAATGAGGGGTAAAGAAAAAACGTGATAGAATCAAAACAGGGAAACAAAGCTTATATACTTAGGGGTGGGGGTTATGGGTGGGTAGGAGAAAGGCAAAACATGAGAATTAAATCATGTCATATACTGGTACAAATTCCCCATATTGAATGTGATCATGATGTGTATATATACAATGTACCAATAAAGATTAAAAAATAAATAAATAAATATAGTCTGTGGAACTCTTGCTGGGAAGTCAGTGTGAGATGAGGGCTTTAGAACGCTTGAAGAACACACTGACTGAAAGATTTGATCAGTAAATATCAATACCTGAGGATGGTTAGAAATGGGCAGGAAATGAATAATCCTTAGAATCCTCACCAAGTACAGAAGAACCCGGCTTTAGACCCAGCTCGCTCTTATGCCTGAGTTCTCATCCCCCAGCGACCGTGGAGCTCACAGAGCGTGGGCTGTTCCAGGGAGGGTCTCCTCCGTTCCCAGCCCCGCTGACCATGCACCTTTGGGGAGAGCCGGGAGGCGCGCTTTACAGTGGGTGCTGCGTGGGGCGGCGGGGACAGCCAGGATCCACTGGGCCATGAATTAGTGGACCGGCTGAGGACGCTGTGGGTCGGCACCACATGCGGGACCGGAGAGGGTAGAGAAGGAAAGAAAAAAAGATTCATTCTTTCTGTTGGAGCAGGGACACCCTTCTCTTCCTGCAGACAAGGACTGCATTTCAAGCTCTCTGTTCTTTGGAACCCAGAGTTTATACCCGTAATCTCTGATTTGTCAGCCTTAGGCCTCAAAGAATTTCACCATCAGTTTCACTGGGTCTGAGTCCTTGGGTTTGTGATGAACTATGTAGTTACAGAGCCTAGAAAACATATTGAATGGAGTCCATACAGTTGACAGAAAGTAAGAAAGCCCCATGGACAAAGTATGTTGTTCTCTCCTTTCAAATTAGTTCTATAGCCTCAAGTATCAGGAAAAATAACAAAGGAGCTTGGAAAAAAAAATAGACACCTTCTAATTCAGGAAATAAACATTAATCAGTATTTCATAGAATACATTTTCCATTCTCAGAGAAACGTGGGACGCTATACCAGGGGAGATTTCATGTTGCTACCTAGGGAAGTGTGCATGTGTCTCTACTGGAAGGAAAACTGGGGAGTGGATTTGAGATGGAATTCAAAGTAGTCACTTTGCATAAAAGTAGGCCATTCAGAACAGAAGAAAAACTATGTTAGCAATTAATACTTCTTAATCATACAGCAATCCGTAGGAACTTTACCAAGGTTCCCATGATGTGGGGCTGCAGGCTGCTGGGGGGAGGGTGCTGGGTCCACGGGTGACAGGCACAGGGAGTGTCTAAGGTGCTCAGATTCCCGGGCCCCACAGGCAGTTGCCTCTTTCCAGAACACTGAATCAACAGTTTCTGGGTTTTTTTGTTTTTGCTTTTGAGACAGGGTCTCACTTTGTAGCTCAGACTGGGCCTGAGCTCACTATGTAGCCCAGGCAGGCCTGAAACTCAGCAATCCTCCTGCCTCTGCCTCCCGAGTGCTGGGATGACAGGCGTGAGCCACCACGCCCGGCACTGGTTTGTGGTACTGATTGCTGGTGAGTGTGAGTCACCACACCCAGTATTTTGTATGTGGTTACTGGGGATCAAACCACGGACTCCGCGCTTATTAGGCTAGTACCAGAACCACTGAGCTAAATCTCTGGCCCTCAACAGTAATTCTTGTAACAAATGAAGGTGCCCAATGCAAAGAAAGACAACATCATAATCTGTGCTGATATTTCTGGGTGTCAAAGGAATGACTTCAACAACCTGATCGTCTGCGTCACACCTGGGAGGGTCCCTGAAGCCCTGGGGGACTTGGTTCCCTGACTCTTTCCACAGGGGCTGAGACCTGGAGCTCGCAGCTGCCCAGGGAGAAAGTGACAGCAGCAGCTGGACCCCAGGCTCGGAGCACCCTGAGCTCTGGCGGGTGGGGTTTCACGAGGAGTCTTAGGAGCCGGCGGACGAGCTAGCACAGGCCTGGCTAAAGGCCGCCCTCAGCAGCGCTCTGCGTCGCTGGGCCCAGGGAGCTCTCTGTGGGCCTGAGATGTACCTATTTATTAATAAGCCCAGAGGGCTCACGGCTGCCCCTGGAGGAGTCGGCTCGGTCGCCTAGACTGCAGAGAGCGGGGAGCCCAGCTGGCATCCTGGGGAGCACCCGCCTGCACACTGCACGTGACAAGGAAACACGCTGGCTTCCGTGAGGCTCTGGATTTTACAGGGTCATCTCATGCAATCAAGCTTCCCCAACTTGCCCGCAAATGAAACAAAACAAATTCAACATCTGTCTTTTCCTCCTCAAACGATGGGGAGATGTAAACAGTCTTCCCACCCCACTTGTATTCTGTTTCAATTTTGCAAACCATTTTCACCTTCCTCAGCTAATTTAATGAGTAGGAACATCTTGTGGAAAAATTGAAAACCCCAAGGTTACTGCGAAAACCTGCTGGTTCCCTCGGTCTCCTGGCTCGTTGCAGGCACTTGTGAGGAAGCCTGGGGACCGAGGGGACAGAAATGTTGGGCTGGTCCTCTACCCCGAGATCTGGTGACTTTAAAAAGCCAAAACTCGGGTCCTGTCTGAAAATGGGACTGATTGCTGCCCGTTCAGAAAACTCCCCCAGGGTGAAACGGGAGGGGCTCGCGGGAATGGGACAGAGCCACCAGCCTCGGGGACCACACCGAACAGCATTTCTGCTAGGACTTCCCACGACTCATTCTCTCTGCTCTGGCTTTTGTTCCATAGTAAAGCTAGCGTGAGGATGGAACCTTAAAAAATGTTTCTCTGAAACATTCACTCATTCATACATTAATTTAAAAGGCAAGAGCCCTTTGATAAAATGATTCACTTTATCATTCAAGTGTGCATCCCATGCTTCTTGTCAAAAGAAGACAAACAGCCTTTAATATGGTATAAAACAGTCTTCACAAATTCCCCCTAAGTAATATACATCACTCTCGCTTCTGGATGGTAGGAATATGGTGTATTTTCTTCTCAACTTTCTTTGTTTCTCAGACAGACATTTTTTCCTAAAGGTAGCGTCATTCTGGGCATGAAATTTTCTCTCCATTGTAACAAGAACATTTTTTACAAGTGTAATTTTGGAAGAGGTAGTTTTTTTCCTTGTTTATTCTTGAGTATATAAAGATTGAAGGAAAGCTAAAAGCACTGCCTCTGCCACTGCATGGAATACTCTTTTGAAATACAGCATTTCTATGCTTGACATAAATTAGAAAATACAACTGAAGAGAGAAGAAAAATATGCACTGGGAAAAGACACACAATTAGCAAACATGTAAAAAAAAAAAAAAAGGTTGACATGCAGAGCTATTTTTCTCCTGATGCTCAAGCATGTGGTCTGGACCCAGAAGAAAAGGGTTTAAATCCCAGCTCTGCCACTTACTAATTACCAGGGGCCTCAGGAATGTAGCTTCTTCCATTTCCTTCATATAAAAAACAAAGCCAAATCCAAGCTATCTTACAGACTCACTGTAGAATGAGGTGCAGTTACTGTGTACGTAAAGTGTTCCGTAGAGTCTGATGCATACTCTGCACATTCACTCACCAAGCCAGTTAGCTCTTACTTTCCAAGGGGCCGTAGAGGTTAAAGCAGTCATTTTCAAAGTGTGGATCCCAGACCTACTGTATCATCTGCTGTCTGAGAAACACAAATTCTCGGGCTCCATCCAAAACTAGCTGAGAAAACCAGGGAAGGGGTGTGCGGAAACTACAGTGAGGCAGCCACACCAGTCTGATACATCCCCAAGTCTGCAGAACACTGGGATAAAGGTAAAATATACCTTTGCTTTTAAAAAGGTACAACTATTCCTGATTTCCTGTTTTATTCTACATATTAATTAACTCATTTAGGAAAGACTTGTTAAGAGCAATAAGGCACTAGTTAAAGAAGCCCCAGGCATCTTTAACCCTTGGTTTGATATCATTATAAGACTTAGACATTCTGGAGCAAAATTTTTTTATTAATAAACTGAGCATTTAAAAATAATGCTAAAATTGGGCATTGTGCTATAACTTCTCACATGTAACTAAGAACAAAAATACACTTTAGAGATCAATTGCTATGAATGAGCACTACAGAAATTAATAATGCATTGTATGCTACCAAATTCCTAAAAAGGTGTTTGAATATTTTCACCACAAAAAAACATAATTGTGCAAGGGGATATATTTGATCATCTACATTGGAATGTATCAAAGTATCACAATATACCCCACAATATATGCAATTATAATGTGTTAAAACTTTAAAACATTTGAACAAATAAATCTCTTATAGAAAGTGCCATGTGGTGATCACACAATTAGTATTACTTGTTATTAAGAACAATTTGCATAGCTGCTAATCTAACGCTAGCATCATGCTGTGGGGTGAATAATGGTTTATGCTGTTAAAGAGCTGGGTGTGAAAGGCCTGATACTCAGGAAGGTGCTACTGAAGATACTGTATGGTCTAAGGCGGTGGTCAGAAGGTCACCGGGGGTGTTTTAAAAGGGACACTTGTTCCCTTTGGATTTCAAGGGCTCAGGAACGAGGTTTATTCTGCCACCACGAGGTGGGGCCCTTGCCAGGGTCCTAAAACAATGGGGCCATTTGACCTCTGACTGGGGCCTCAAGGAGAGGTCTCAAAGTGACTTTTCCTCTTAGTAGGTTCACTGGCTCAGGCATTTCTCTAGAGAAATGCAAAATGTCTGAACATAAAAGCAAGTTTTTTAAACATCAAAATTATTAACAAACTAAATTAACATTAAGGTACATTTCTAAAACAAATCTGGAGTTGAACAAAATCTACCTTCAATGCACTGCACAATTCATAGGCTGTAAATAGATTCACTCTTGGCTGTGTGAGCCTTTGAGTTGAGCAGTGGTAGCCCACAGCCACAGGGCTGTTACATTACCGTTCTTACTTCAGTGATTCTAATATGGCAAAGGCAGCCGAGGATACAACACGAAGATACACTTAGTGGGGCACGGGGGAAGTCGGAAGGGGGTTATCTTCCTACACTCAAGAAGGGCGACACCTAGGCTTAAAGCACTGTATAGACTTTACTAACGAGGATTATATAAAACATATCTTCACACCCTATATGAAAATAAAACCAAACATAATCATATACATTTGTAAATAATCCTATAAATATTTTTAATTATATTCTCCTAGAAAATAACAGTTTCAAATGACAAGCGCTACTCTGAGCTCATTAACCCCCAATTTGAGGTTCTCCGTATTAACTTACTCTGCCCCTACAATATTCTGAAGACTCTCAAGAGAGTATCTCTCATCTGGTGGATTCAAAATGCTTTTAATATGAAACGGTGTCCTTCATGAGAACAATTTTGGAACAGATTATTCTTTCTTCTACTGCTTTATTCTGTACAAGAAAATAACAATATCTTCATAAGCCCACACCTTGCCTAGGACTGGCCGATGACCACAACCTCAAATCCCACAGCGTTTTGAAAGACAAAGTCTATGGATTCATTCAAAGGGTTTAGAGGTCTGGCTTTTCATCTCACAGAAGAGAAAAGGAGTACAAACACATAGATCTTTGCAAGATACTGAGCAAAACATCCATAGACATGGATATGTGCAATAATTGTTAACAAGCATGACTTCTCAAGGAAAAGGGGGAGCTATAACTTGTGGTCATTCCCACCTGTTTATTAACCTACCAGCTTTCTCATAGGAGGGGTAGTTACTATACTTAATGACATCCTCAGCACACTGCAGTAGAAATGCTACATAAAGGCCGAAGAGATTTACTGGAATACTTTTTTCCTGATCTAAATTACAAAGACTCGTTGCTGTGGCCTTTCCTATTTCCTAACACTTCTGCACATCCAGCAAGCCCGCGGAGGGCCTTAATTATTTTACACATCCCATCATTACGCAGTGACATCTACCAAGGTGCGGGGACTTAATGAGGAGACGTGTAAGGACTCCCCCTCTCAGTGGCTTGTGATTTTCTGTGAAGAGCGCTTTCCCAATCAGTTTGGCTGGGGCCACTTACGCTGATGCTCTCTGTTTTGTAGAGACCCCAGAAATTCACAGGTTGTTATTTTTTAATGGCGAAATTGTCATGAAAACTTCCCAATGGTTTTCTGGTGGATTAATAAGATTTTTCAACTAACTGTCTTCTGAAAGTTAAATGGGTAAACGAGATGTGTAGTATGTACTGTCTTTTAAAAATCACTATACTTTTGCTTAGAATGAACTGAATGATTACTATTATACTAACTGTTGCTCCCAGGTGAGTGCTATGCATTTTAGGTCCATTAAACTGCCGAGTGTGCCAGGCTCACTGATGTCCTTCTTCTTGTATGTTTGTGTGTATGCATTTGTTTATTTCTTTATTTTTCCTGCTGCCCCCTCCCCAGGTTCTCTTCAGGAAGAAGATTCTGGAAACAATGCACATGGCGGTCGGTGGTCGGAGGAGGGCGTCCTTGGATTTGAGAGTCACTCGGGATTGGAACACCCACACTGCATTATGCACGGCCTTCCCGGTGCCTGGGGGCAGACAAGGGTGAGCCACTCTCTGTGACCCAGGCTCCACCCTGCAGTCAGCCTGCGGGATCCGTCCTGTCAGCCTCCCCACCGCTCGCTGACACTCGCCAGCTCTCATCAACACCTACGTGCTGTCGCCCCTTGGTTACTGACCACCTTTTTGACCTTGTGTGCAGTGGCCGAAGGGTTCCTGAGTTGCTCTGGACTTGCTGTGTAGGGGACAGTCAGCGCGGGACACTGCCCTGCATGAGTGGATCATTCAATCGCGTGGACTGTCTCGATGGGACTTTCATGCCGTCATCCTGTCATGATGTGGACGCTGCCTCGTCCGCTTCCCCAGGCCACCCTGGCATGGCTCGTTCCTCCGCCTGGGTCACACGGGGACTGCTACTGCCGCTGATGAAATGCTTGGGTGTCGGCAATTCGTACGCTCGACCTTCGGGTTCTAGAGTTCAGTGTCCCTGGGCAGCTTCACTTCTGTCTGGAACGACGTGCCTTCCAAGCCCGGGGTTTTGCTGCACATTCCAGCAACAAAACCTCTTGGTCTGCCCCGGAGTCTTTCTTCCCTGCACTGGAAGGTGGTCAGCACCTCTCTCCCTGACTCCCCGCTGGGCTGTGGAGTGGGGTCCTCCTGCCGGATGAGCCTGTTCCCTTCACCCCTGCGGCGTCAGATTCCCCTGTCCCTAGCAAGGGCTCACGCAGTGTTTCCAGGCGCCAAAAGAGTCCAAGAGGAAGGAAGCACATTGCCATGACCCGCACCTGGGGCCGCACTGCCTATGTTGAAGCCTCAAAGTAATTTTCTCCGACTGATTTACCCCTACTCACAAATGGAAATGATAACTTAGGGTCAAGTATGCAATTAAACATGTGCTTCAAACCAGCCACGGTTCCTGGCATACACACACTGTTTTTCCTGTACCCATAATAGAACTCAGGACTTGTGTCTGCCAAGCAGGCGCAGTGCTGCTGAGCTAAATCCTCCACTCAACATGAGCTATTAGTCTTACTATTTCATAGTGGTAAGTGCTGCAATGTTAACAGTCTCTTATTAACACAGAGGACTGAGAAGTGGGTTGTGGAGTACTAAGGTGCCGGTCAGATCCAAAGCCCATCCCGCATACACGGTGGCTGTCATTGTCAAGAGAAGATGACATGAGAATATGAAGCACAGGCCAGTGTCGCAGCATGTATGTTCCCTTCACCTGGTGCATTCTGGCGGCTGAGGCCACCTCGGGTCTTCTCCAGCCAACCAAATCAGCTTCCTGCAGGGGGCGCCAGGAAGGAGAGCTTTAAAAAGCTTCCTGAGTGACTGTAGTAGCAGAGGTAAGTTGGGGAGCTACTGATTCAAAATGCTCTTGGGCTCCATTTAAATAGTTCTTCAAGGACCGGAGATTTAGCTCAGTGGTTCCAGCCCTGCCTAGCAAACTCAAGGTCCCTGGTTCGATCCCCAGTAACCACATACAATACTGGGTGTGGCGACTCATGCCCACCAGCAATCAGTACCACATACCACAAATGCTGGGCTTGGTGCTCAAGCCTGTAATCCCAACACTTAGGAGGCAGAGGCAGGAGGATTGCTGAGATCAAGGCTTGCCTGAGCTACATAGTGAGCCTGAACTACAAAGTGAAACCCTGCCTCAAAAATAAATAAATTAATAAACAAACAAATAAATAAATAGTTCTTCAACCATTTTGTACTGGTTCCTGGAGTGCAAGAAAATAGCATAAAGAAAATTCATTCAAAGTAAGAATTCTTTCCCAAGATGTCTTAATCCCAATTGATAACATCACCATGTCTGTTTTGGGTATTGTTTTTATTTTTTCCTCAAACCATAGCCACCACCATACAAGGACCTAAAGAACAGGCACTATTTCACAAATTAAAATGAAACCTCAGAGATCTGGGGAAAAGAAACTAGGTTTCCTGTCTTAGACAATCACAAAGACATGAACTTGAATTTTTCTATTAAAGCACCTAGATCTGGAACAGGAACTAAGTTTGTTAGGTGTGTTCTTAAAAAGTCTGACTACGATCCCAAAACAGGACTGCTTCTATTATTTGTCCACAAGGAACTTTTCCCTGGACATATACATACATATGGATATCAGGCTGCAGTAGTTTGATTCTCATGCAAGGAAGGCCTCAAGGGCCATCAGGTCTGAGTCAGCCAGCCAGTGGTTGAGACGCCCACCACTTAGAGAAGGGGTTGACTTTAATTCACCATTTTGGGTGTTTTGAGTCCATGCTCGGCTGGTTCTAAGAGAGGAACATCATTGTGAAAGGGCCTGTGGCAAAGCTGCTTGTTCATGGCAGCTGGGAAGCAGAGAAGGGACAGCTCCAGAGAGTACGGGCCCGGACCACATACGGATCCCGAGTCCACACCTCCGTGAACACCCAACACCCAAGAAGGGAGCTCTGCCAACCCTCCAGGCACAGCCCACAGCAGCCAAGCTGGCCCTGCACCCTGACCGCCACATCAGCCAGCCGGCTTTCCTCACTGACACTGGAGGGCCTTTTTTGACCTTTTGTGTTCAAATCAATGTTCCCCTCATCCCCTATTCCCAGGACACTTTATCAGCCCAGTTACACTCTTTTGTGTTGTGTGGCCTATGCAGCATCACAAACTACAATGATATCTAAGAATTTGTGTACATGCATGTGTGCAGACACACAATATAAAGCCGTTTTTGTCCCCTTAGAGCCACCATCCCCCACTAAGAATGCACTCTAACTTAGAAGCGAGTTGCATGGCTGTAGGGGGTAAGTTCCCAGGCAACCACAAGGAGATACCCTCAGATCTCTAGTCACTAAATGCTTACACTCCATAATGAGTTGCTTCAAATTCTATCTCTTCCCCTGTATCATGCTATGGACTCAAAGCATGCTATGGTTTTGTTCAGACAAAACCACATCCACTGAGAGAGACTCTAAAATAATGGACAGCTGTAAAATAATGACCCTACACTTGATCTCAAATGTACTTTTAACTAATCACTCCACATTTTTCTGCTTATTGTGTGGGTAAACTTTCAGGAGTATTAACTTTGGTTACTATTAAAAATGATGTCAGGTCTATAGCAAGCAATTTAAATTGGTGCATGAAGCAGTCAGTAACGAAAAACATTTCACTAAATATAGTAACTTCCATTTATGTAACACTTTGCCATTGAAACATATGCTATTTAAATAATTGGAAGGTGATAAAATGGCATATATGTTTAATAATCTATTGAAGAAGACATTTAATTCACTCAAGTTAGTACAATGTGTGCCACTGAGAGCCACAGGCCACACAACTCTTAATCAGGCATTGTCTCCACAGACTCAAGGAAGACAGTGACTTTCAGTGTGCTGTTCAACTGTCAGCCAAAGCCACACATCATGTCTCAAGCATCAGGAACCCTTGTAAATCATCAGCTTTATATCCATCCTGCAAAGCCCACAGTAACAGGAGAGGGAAGCCAAACACTCCCCAGAGGAGAGGAGTAGGAAGACACCGTTTCTGAGTTCACTCCCTGACTAGCATCACAGGTTTGTATCAAGGTCTCAAGAGGCGTCGGACTGTCCACCCCCAGACAAGCCTGCGGGAAGCCCTTCTCACCGGGCAGCACGCAGGGGCTCAGGTAGGCGGAAGGAACTGACCCTCTGTCAACCGCGGTCTGTGTCACCACATTCTTTTCAGGTCTCTCTTTGAAACTGTATGGCCAGGGTCTTCTCAGCATTTTTGGTTGAGATCGTCTTTCCACATTCTCATCTTATCTTCTCTATGCTGCACTATGACGGGAACCGACCGGGCACTGCATGGCAGCATGTCAGAACGGTTCCTGCTTTCTGGAATTCCATGGTGTGAGGAAGACCGCAGTCCTTAAGAGAAGATGTTTCTCCTAAATGCTTACGAATAAGAAGCAGCCTGATGCTCTGTGAATCATATGTGTGTAACAAAAACATATAACTTGAGTTTCTCGTTGCTGTGTTTTGTTCTACGGTACTTTGCTGTATCTGGTGAATTGACCGATAAAGTGACAGGTTATATCAACCTCTGTCAAAGCTCCAAGTATGATCAGTATCTCCTGCCCAAAGCTGTGCTCTCCCCAGTTCAGCTACCTCATTCTTCATAACTTCACGTCTTTCCCTCTGGCTTAGCATCAGGAGGCCAAGGGCAATTTAACGCTACATCACCATGGCCCCCGATTCACCTCAATTCATTCATCACGCAGTATTGATTCATGTGAAACTCTCACAGGAAGGGTGAGAGATTTGGGAGAGAAAAAACTACATTCGTGTCACTTTGATTACAGTATGTTGTTCTAACTGTCCTAGCTCATCGCTGTTGTTAATCTCTTACGGTGCCTAATACACAGGTTAAAACTTATCAGAACATGCGCAGAGGAGAACCGAGAAGATGTAGGGTTTGGCACCGTCTGAGGTTCCAGGCATACACTGAGGGCATCATAGTGCCCACTCTGTGGAAGGTGGGTCTACCGTGGAGGGGTGAGGGCAACAGATCTCCACTGGCAGCGGAAAATCAACAGGGAGGAGTCAAGTGTTTCAAAGAGGAAAACCCCTTACTCGCATGGCTCCAGATGCCATGTCAGCACTAATGATGTGTTTTCCACAAAGAGGATCACTGATTTTGTCCAAAATAGTCCTAAGTCCCACTATTCTTGGAAAAGCATGTTTTAAGTTCGGTCTTTAAATAATTCCCAGAAGTAATTTCTAAGAAGCATAATAGGAATCTTATATAGATGTGAAAATACACCTACATAAGTAGGCTTTTTTGAAAAAGATTCAAACTCAAGATTAAAGACAGTGAATTATAGGATTCAAAAAATGTATCATTTTAATATGTCTAAAAATATAAAAGGGACTTTTTAAGTTAGAAAGATCATTCAATATTCCAAAGTAGGCTTAAATTAAGAACAAATCAAACTCCTAGAAATGAAACATTGAACTTATTTGATACATTAGAAACAACTACTAGAATATCACCAGGCTGCTGATACAATTAGAAAGTGGGACACTGACTTGGGAAATAATTCATCAGTGTCTTTGAAGGTTAAGTGTCAGCTGCAATATGACTCATCCCTGCCATGTCTAGATATTTATCCAAAGAAAATAAATATTGTTTCTCATACAATATTTCTTGTAGGCAAGATTTATTCACAGTGGCTTCATTTTAAAATAGAATAGAAAACAATCTGTTCATTCATGGGTAGAGTAAACACAAATTAAAGCACCTCCATATTGTGGAATATTATCCACCAAAAACTAAACAAAACAAATGAAACTCTGGTACATGAAACAACTAAAATTTAGTAATTACTTCAGATGAAATACCTAGAGTGCCTCAAATTAGATAAAATGACCCCACAAGAAAGGGACATTTCACACAATGATCTAACAACTACACTTGTAGCTATATGTGCAAAATAAATGTGAAAAAATTACTTAAGATGATTAATGTATTAAAATGTGTGGTATATCCATCAAAGATAAAACTGCTAGACAATAAAATAGTGTACTTAAATTTAGCATAGCATAAATAACCTTTGAAAACATTAAACTAAATGAAAGGAGAAAATAATTAAAGGCCATATATTGAATAATTCCATTTATAAGAAATGTTCAGGGGCTGGAGGATTAGCTCAGTAGTTCCGACGCCTGCCTTGCAAGCTCAAGGTCCTGAGTTCGATCCCTGGTAACCACATACAATGCTGGGCGTGGAGACTCATGCGCACCAGCCATCAATACCACATACCACAGTGCCGGACGTGGTGGCTCACGCCTGTCATCCCAGCACTCGGAAGGCAGAGACAGGAGGATTGCTGAGTTTGAAGCTTGCCTGGGCTACATAGTGAGCTCAGAGCCAGCCTGAACTACAAAGCGAGACCCTGTCTCAAAAAAAAAAAAAAAATGCTCAGAACAGGCACACAGAAACAGAAAGTTAAGGGTTAGAAAGGGTATGGTGTATTTTTTGGGGTGATGAAAATGACTGAAAATTGATTATTATAATAATCTCAAAACACCACGAATATACAAAAATAAATTTTACACTTTATATGGGTGAATTGCATGACATACAGGTTATATTTTAATATAATGACCATTAAAACATATAGTAATTCTTATAATGGTAAAGATGAATGGAATTTGATTAAATAAACATTACACTCTCCCACACTTCCCTCTAGTATAAGACACAACGGAATAAGATTTTAAAAGAAGACATGATACAGTAAATTTCAGAGCTTAGTCATATAAAATCCTTAAAAGAACGTACAAGTAAATCACTAGAAATAATTGTGGAATTATTACCATCAGATCAATATGTAAAATTAATTGCAGTACTTTATAGAAGGGAATTGTTTGAAGGCACATCTTACTATAAACGTTCCACTTACAAGAACAATGCAAACAATAAGGCTCCTAGGAAAAAATAAGGCAAAGGAAACTCTAGAGCCTTGAGACAGACATGTCAGTATTTCA
>PVIC010046963.1:0-14046 GCA_004025085.1 Thryonomys swinderianus
GTTTGATCCCCGGTAACCACATATAATGCTGGGCGTGGTGGCTCACGCCTGTAATCCCAGCACTTGGGAGGCAGAGACGGGAGGATTGCTGAGTTCGCGGCGGCTTGCCTGGGCACCATAGTGAGCTCAGGGCCAGCCTGAACTACAAAGCGAGACCCTGTCTCCAAAAAGCAAAAAAAAAAAAAAAAAAAAAAAAAAATTATTAGCCAGTTATTCTTCATATCAAGGTTCAGCAATAGCCTTTCCTAAGCATCATAAGTATTTATTTTAATTACATTTAGAATCAAAAGTATTCTGTTCTCAACAATAAATCATCAAACACCAGTAGAAAAATCACAAACTCATTATTACTAATAGGATCTATTGATTTGTTTTGTGTCTACTGGGACAATGCACCTACTCATTTAAAGTATTTCCTCTTTCAGTGGGCAACAGTTCACATACTATGAGGATTACTGTCTTCTCTCTTTTGTCACCACGCTTGTTTAATGCCTATATGAGGCAGTTCGGTAAAACAGAGAAACATTTTGGTGTCACTAGCATCAATATGGTAATGCAGGAACATCAATATGCTGACACAGGTTCAACTCTCTGCCACTACACCAGCTGCTATTACTATTCAACTCTTCCAGCCTGGCTGAATTAGAGATAAAAATGAAAGCCAAATGCTTAAATATGAATCCAGACAAAACAGCAGAGAAACTTGTGAGCAAAGCGACACCTTCTGAGTCAACAGCAGAAGTTATTCTGACATTTTGAATTACAATAACTTGGAACATAGATTTTAGGTGAAGATGTGGTTTATAATTCTTAGTAGGATTTAATTCAAATTCACACCAGTGTTCCCAATGTGTTGGGATATTTATGAGCAGGAAACTGCTACACATACAAGGAAATTATAACAATATGAAGCTTAGAGATAATATTACAAACCACATATTAACTAATAACCTTATAAAATATTCATTATTACTATAGAACGTATAATAACATGTTAATATAATACAATATAAAATATAACATAATTGTATATTCACATTTTGAATGGCTACCAAGCACTAGGTATGTACAAGACAAATTATAAACATTATTTTGTTTAATGTAATTTTGCCTGTACTTCCTTGTGAGGCATTACAATGATTTTTAAAACAATGAGAAGTTTCATGGGAATCAATGCGATTGCTCTAGAAATACATATCAAAAAAGTGCCCTCTTTGGCAATTTAATCTTCATTACACTATACATGCTATTATATTAATTTCAGGCACTAAAATACCTAAATCTAGTCCCCCAATAACCAATTTTCAAGATATTTTGTTCTCTACTAAATCATTATAGGCCCTCTGGTCACTAGCTGCATATTTCCTAGATCCTCCTGGGATGCAACTGAGAAGTACAGTAGCCTGGACTTTTATGCAGTCTAATGTCCTTTCCTTGGGAGGGTCAGCCTCACATGTTCTGGAAGCCAGCTGATTCAGAATGAAAAATCTCTGAGGCCTAAGAGGAAAAAGCTAACAACTGATGAGGCAACTTGAGAGGAGGAACCAGGACAGCTGAGCAAAGGTGTTGTGTGGAAAAAAGTGTAAACTACAGGGAAAAGCTTGTAGAGGGCAGGGATGGATAAAACTGAATTCTGCTGTACTCCCTTATTTAAGGTTCTGATTTGTTTTCTTGGGGGTGGCTACAACTGGGAGGAATGAAGAGGCCACATCGCTCTCTGAAATAGCACTCCGGCATCTCCAGCTTAGCTTCTGAAATGTATTCACATTAAATTAAAAATGGATGATATCAGACTAACAGGAGAAGAAATTAAGATAAAAGAAAATAATAATTGGACCCTAAAACTGCATGCAGACAAAAATGAAAATAGGTACAAATGTTAACCAAGTCTCGTAATATTGTAATAAACTCTCACCGTCTCTCCATTTCTCTGCCCCCTCAGTATTTTCATCAGGCACAATACACAAAAAATACGTTCCCTTTTTTTTTTTTTTGAGACAGGGTCTCGCTTTGTAGTTCAGGCTGGCCCTGAGCTCACTATGTAGCCCAGGCAACCCGCCGCGAACTCAAGCAATCCTCCCATCTCTGCCTCCCAAGTGCTGGGATTACAGGCGTGAGCCACCACACCCAGCACTGTGGTACGTGGTACTGATTGCTGGTGGGCATGCGTGAGTCACCACGCCCAGCATTCTATGTGGTGAGCCGGGATTGAACTCAGTACCTTGCGCTTTCGAGGCAGGCGCCGGAACCATTGAGCTAAATCTCTGGCCCTACATTCCCTCTCTTATATAGTGCTTAAACTGACTCCATGTTTCTTTCTTTTCCAGAATCTCCCCTTCATTTCAGAGCTGAAATATGCAATCAGAAACAAATAAAAAGGCAAATGAGAAGAATAAATTTCTCCTTTAGCCAAGAATAATCAAAATGTGGGCTCTGAAATGAAATAAATTGTTATTTGATTATATTAAGAACAGTTGCTGGGTCAGGAGGATTTAAAAAAAAAACCAAAATTATACAACTGACGCAAATTTTCTTGGCTCATGATACTTGAAAATAACTAATTTTAGACAAAGTGATTTTTAGCACTTCCAGCTGCAAATATAACAGATTCAAGATAACAATTCAACAATAAAATTTGATATTTGGTTACTTTTGAAATTGTCGTATTTGTTAAATAAAGGCCCTTCTTTCTGCTGTTTGACTGTTAGGAAATTATCATTTACTTCAACCAATTAAATCCACATTCTGGTACTTACAATAAGCTAGAAGATATTTCCTTATGGCAGACAATCCTCTTCCTGATGTTGCCCTACCAACTGTTCTCTGGCTTCTAGAATCTTATGCTACCCCTAATTTCCAGGTCAACACGTCACCATGCATCTATACAACAGAGCACAATGCATTTTGGTCCCTGATTGCTCAGGAACAGAATTCCAATTTTGTTATAGAACAGTAAATACACTACACCATAAAATCACATTTCCCTGCTTCTCATCATGCTGGGGGTTGCCATGGAACAGAAACCTAGGGCAGCCGAATCATCTGATAGACTCTTTGGGAAAGTCTGTTAAATATAACCCAGGTTTTGCCTTTTGACCTTGATTTTTTTTCCTCCTCCTTCCAGGGCTATATTAGTGAAGCCCAGAAACACAGGAGCCAACTGTGATGATGAGATTAAAGCCCAACCTTTAAAAATGGAAAACAATAAGACACAAGATTAGACACTTCTGAGCTGCCATAGCAACTCTAGTCTGCCATTTTCAGTTTCATGATGTAAAAAACAATAGAATTTCTTAATTTAAGTTACTCTTTATGAAGTGTTGACACATCAGCTTTCAAGTGATATAATCAGAGATGAACTGAATGAACAGAGGCTAAAGAGACTGTCTTGCACTTATACAACCTTGGAAATTTTCATCTTGAATAGGTCAACTTTAGCTCTGAAAGTTCTAAAACATATGTTTTAAAACTGTTTTAATCAATTAGGAAGATGCAAATCAAAATCCACAATGAGGTATCACTTCACCCTTATTAGGATGGGTACTATTTTGAAAAAGGAAGAAAAGAAGCATCACTTGTAGTATATAAAGAAATTCAAAACCTTATGTTCTCCGCTGACAGGAATGTAAAATGGTACAACCACCAGAAAAAACAGTATGGCAATTCCTCAAGGAATTAAAAATAGAATTGCCATATTATCATCTAGCAATTCCACTTCCAGGCAGACAGCCAAAAGAATTGAAAGCAGGATCTTGAAGAGATATTTTTGTGCTTATATTAACAGCAATGTTACTCACAATAACTAAAATATGGTAGATACTCAAGTGTGGGTAGATGGATAAGCAAAATGTAGTACATATATATGATGGAAATAATTTAGTCCTAAAAAAGAAATTCTTACACATGCTACAATATGAACCTTTAGAGCATTATGCTTAAAAAGACAACACAGGCCGGAGGATTAGCTCAGTGGTTTCAGCGCCTGCCTCGCAAGCACAAGGTCCTGAGTTCGATCCCCGGTAACCACATACAATGCTGGGCGTGGAGACTCACGCACTACATACCACAGTGCCGGGCATGGTGGCTCACACCTGTAATCCCAGCACTCGGGAGGCAGAGACAGGAGGATTGCTGAGTTCGAGGCTTGCCTGGACTACATAGTGAGCTCAGGGCCAGCCTGAACTACAAAGCGAGACCCTATCTCAAAAAGAAAAAAAAAAAAAAGACAACACAAAAAGTATATTTATATGAATATAGTAGTCACATTCTTAGATGGACAAAGAATGAAGGCTAGGGAAGAGAGGAATGTGGGTACTTTAAGAGACCTTAAATCTTTACTTATTTGATTACGACTGGAATAATTTTGCCTAAGCAATGGAACTATAACAAGTTACATAAGTTTAAAATTTTTTTTAAACTGATGAACAGTAGGGCATTTTTGTGTAATTTTTTCCAAGTAAAAAGTAAGAATAGGGTCTTTCTTATAATAAAGGAAATATGAAAAACTTACAGATAATTTTTTTTCTCCCCTCTTTATGTTTGCAGTATATAATGATACATTCATCATAAAGGATTAGTACATAAACATATTGTATCTTAAAAGTTGTTTCAGTTGTGCCACTTTAAGCTCAGAAAATTAAAATTTTATTATATAACAAGATAGTCTGGCAGTAGCTCTGTCCTCACATAGAGCCATTATTATCATTAAACAGTTGGTGCTTATGCTGTATCTAAAAAGACATTCACGATTATTTATTCTATTAGACAAGATTCTTATTATAAAGTACTCATTAATCACTTCTTCGACATACAATGAAAACTGCTATCATCATCAATTTTCAATCCTATTACTCTGAAGTGAGAAACTTTGAATTGTATTTTGCTAAAAAGTAGTTAGATACAATTATGCCTCAAAAGTATATGTGGTGACTCATAACCAATATGCCAAAGGGTATTTGATAAAAGATTTTAAAATATTTGAGCCTCTAAATTACTCAATTTTTGCATTTTTTAAAACGAAGGAATTGTATATAATAGAAAATTTATTAAGTCTTATTCATTTGTTTTGAAGATGAGGAAAAAATGCCTAGATATGATTGGTTCCAAAAAATGTTTCAAACTAATTTAAATTTCTAGGAAAAACACTACCTAAGATAAAATGTGTAAGAATCATGTGAATAAGTGGCATGGGTCACATTAATTTCATTGCCTTTAAAAGATAAATATAGCATTCTCGCTATTCTGAACTTTGACATATTAATTTATTAGTGTCTTCCAAAAGTATATTTTACGTGGCATACATATAGCAAATCACTTAAGGATTTGGAATCCCCAAGATATGCTGACTTTTAAGACACTCTTTGCCAATATTTTATTTCCTCTATCCTACAATTTTGACTTTAAAAATAAGTATAAGCAAATACTTGCAAAACTTCGTAAAATATTTTTGTCGTGCACTATGAATAGACGTTTCACTTGTTTTAGCTTTCTGTCTAAAAGATAAGGAATCTTCAATATTTATTGATTCCCAATACCATACAAAGTATTGTGATAACTATGGCAAGGGGATGCCAAAAATGAATAAGGTGAGTCCTCAGGGAATATATTAGTAGAGGAAATAAATACTGAATTCAAAATCTAAAGCGAGAATACTAGTCCTGTATGACAGTTAAACAACTTACAGGCATTTAAAAGAGGGAACCTACCAAGTAAGAGAAATCAGGAAATGAAGGTTAAATTTTAGAAATGAGACCTATTTGAGCAGAATTTCCAAAAACAAGGTCTTCTCAGGAGGGATATTAACGGGGGAGGGGGGTGGAGAGAGAATAAAAATAGGAAATGACTTTATTGTGGCAACTTCAAGAAATCCAGCATCCCTATAGCGCAATATAAGGGCGGAAAACATCCCCTCAACCATTCATGTTTCTCTTTACCATATATTTATTGTAGCAAAACACTTATCACTTACTAGCACTTTTCTGTGCACTTCCACCTGTGGCGTTCTTAAGCAGAGCCTCCCAAATGATCCTGCGCACAGGATTCACCTGGGATTCCTGTTAAAGTGGAGGTTTTGAAGTAGTTCTGGGTACGCCAAGACTGCACTCCAAGGGTTCCCTAGTGGGAACCAGACAGAAAGTAAATACAAATTCTTGGGCCCCACGCCAGACCCACAGGGTCAGAAACACTAGGGAAGACCCAGTGCTCCAAGTTTTTAAAAAGCCAGCAAGTAGCTGAAGTCTGAGATTCCCTGGTAAATCACGGGCCTTCCAGCCGATTGCACTGCGCTGTGGCCTGAGAGGCCATTTTTTAAAACTCTCCCAGGCGACCAGCGTGTGGTAAAGCTGAGAGCTCCGAGAGGCTTTAATTTTTACAGCCCTTACTTTCCTCCTGCGCAAAAGATGGATGGGGTCCCGGGCACTCATGCCTTCCTCGAAGAGGTCGTCCCTGGCTCGGCCTCGGGAACCTCCCTCCCGCAATCGGAGAAGCGAAGAGCACAGCGCCGGGTCCGCGCGTCTCCCCCGCGCCCGCCCCCCGGAGACCCCGGACGGCTCCCCTAGACGGCGCCGCAGCGGCAACACGCATGCGCGCGCTCGCCCAGGCCGGCGCCGCGAGTAACGGACTCGGTCTTCCCCGCCGGAAGTGGGCGGCCGCACGCCGCGAGCAGTAGTGTGTGGCGTGGCGGGTCTGAGACCCGCTCCCTAGTCTGGGCAGCTCGCGCTTTCTTGCGCAGGCCATGGCACCGGCGAAGACCACGAACGCGGTGCGGCTGCTTCTGCGCTGCACGGCGCTGTGCTTGTGGCTGCTGGGTGCCCGCTCGGCCTGCGCGTCCAAGGCAGTGACGGCGCGCTTGGCCGCCAAGTGGCCGGAGACCCCGCTGCTGCTGGAGGCGAGGTGGGTGCGGACCGGGCCTCGTGGGACGGTCGGGCGGGCTGCGGCCCAGGCGGCTCCTCAGAGCCCGGCGTCTCTCGCACAGATCAGATGCCCGGTGCCTGGAGCGTCACCCTGCGCCCTCGCGGCCGGTCTCCTCCGCAGCGCCCCCTGGCGGCTCCTCCCCAGACCTGGCGCCACTCGGCCTCTCCGACGGTTTTAAGCTCTCCACCCCCTGGTTTAATTCTGTGTGGATTTTATTAGCGCTGAATTTACAGAAGAGATGGATGTGACGTTTCCTTGGGGCAGTAAAGCAGACAGTCGTGCTGGCCCATCCTAAACTCACTGCTCACAATTTCTTTTTACCTTTTTCCACCATAATTAGTTCACGAGGTGTCAATAACTCTGCAGGAATGAAACTTGTCTCAATATTACAGTAAACTAAAGTAGAAACTTCTTCCTCTTTAGCCGATATTGATTTTCTTACTAATTGTTTTGTTTATTGGTACTTGTTTGCTGTACATACTGATTATATTCCATGTGGGAATTGTGACAGGGACATGACACATCTTTTTTTTTTAATTGAATTCTGTATTGGTATATTTTATATACATCTCACAATGACCCTCAACATTGGAGAATTTGTACCAATATATGACACGAGTTAATTCTCATGCTTACCCATATCCTTACAGTATTACTCTTCCATAAAGAACAAGTTTGAGTCATTTATGTGCAAATGGACTCACCTTGAGGACACACTAATAAGTGAAATAAATATGTAAGTTCCGTCTTTTCTCTAGTATGAGAACCTGTAGATATAAATGAGTTCTAGAATATATGATACATTTTGTGAAACACATCTTAATTCTTCATTCATCCCTTTTCTCTCTCCCACCCACTTCTCTCCATATCTTAGTCCCCTTCTCTTTTACAAAAGATCTGACTCAATATTTCCTATTACCAATCTTTTATTTCGCTCTTTACCTTTTGAAGTTTCTAATGTAAGAGAAACTATGTGATATTTAAGCTTATGTGTCTTGACTTATTTCACTATTATGACCTCAATATGCATTCATTTTTTGGTAAATGGCTCCAGTTTAATCTAGGTAATTCTAGGGAGGACCAAACAAAGTAAAGCATGGTAGAACTATCTGCTGTCATCTTGGAAAACAAATGTGTTGATAGAAATATGAACATTGAAGAGCGTTCTGGCAAGGGCTCAAAAGAAAATGAGGTGCATGTTATTAGAAACTGGAAAAAAGGTAACCCTTATTTACTGGCAGAATACTGGTTAGGTTGGGGTCTACAGTTGGTGAAAAACAGTTTGAAGCAGTGAACTCACAATAGTTGACTGAGATTTCCAAACAAATTGTTGATGGTGCTACTGGATTTCTCCTTACTGCTTTCAGTACCATAAGAGAAGAAAGACATTAAAAAAGGAATAATTAAGGGAAATGGAACCAATAGCTCATAATGTGGAAGTTTCTCAATCTATTACTATAAGGAAGGATGATAAAATTAGGAAACTGGAATATGTGCTCTGGACAGAAGGACAAGACTGTGGGCTTGACAGTCCTTTGCTGTCTATGTTAGGCACATGATTCATGGATATATTTAACCATTTCAGCTAAAGCCTGGCATAGAGATGGAAATTCCAGAAGATTTCCAAAAGTGCTTGGGGCACTGGTATATTGAGGAAATAAGTGTGAGTGCTTTGTTAAAGTGATCGGTTTGAAGGATTACACTTTACACATGGTTCACAGTGAAAGTTAATTATCCCTGATCTGAAATACTCCAAAGCTTTTTTAGTGTCAGTATACCACCACAAGGGGAGAATTCCAGACCTGACTTTCTGTGACAGGGCACAGGCAAAACACAGGTATGCTGGCCAGAGATTTGGCTCAGTGGTTCTGGTATCTGCCTCACAAGTGCAAGGTCCCGAGTTTGATCCCCTTTTACCACATATCACAGTGCTGGGTGTGGCTACTCAGGAGGCAGAGGCAGGAGGATTGCTATGAATTTGAGGCTAGCCTGGATTACATAGTGAGCTCAGGGCCAGCCTGAACTAAAAAGCAAGATCCTGTCTCAAAAAAAAACAGTAAAACAGAGGTATGCTAAAAATGTAGTATAAAATTACCTTTAAGTTATGTATAAGTAAAGCATAAATGAATTTCATGTTTTGATTTGGGTCCTCTCCTCAGAATACCATGTTCTGTATATATACAAATATTCTAAAGCCCAGAGAAATATAAAACACTTCTGGTCCCAAGAATGTCACATGAGGAATACTCAGTGTGTATTTGAGCATACCTGTATATGTTTAATCAAGTCAATGGAATATTAAGTATTCCCCCTTATTTAACATTTTATGCTTTTTCATGTCCTACTTAGTGTTTGCTTTATTTTCTCAAGCCATTGAGTAGGACATCAATAATAGCAGTAGTGGTTTTGAAGTTTTTATTTAAATTCCCGTCTTTGTCATGTTTATATTAATATATGAGTTTTTCTACTTTCCTTCCCCTCTTTAGTGACCATCTCAAACTCACAAGAATGAGTTACTCTGTATGTGTGTTTTACATCCTCAATGCTTTCCATTGATATTGAGCATTAGTTAAAATTTACCAACGCTAGAATGAAAGACAAAGTGGGCAATAACAAAGGCTGTGGCCCATCTGCTTTGGCTCTCTCTACTTGTTCATAGTGTTTCATCCTTTGTTCTACATGGAAACAATCTTCATTTTACAATTTCTGAATGACTCTGGGCATTTTTTTCCACCCTCTTGTGCAAAAAACTTTAAAACTTCTTTAGTCTTCAAGGCAAAGGCCTAATGTAGTACATCCATTTCCAGTTTTTTTTTATTAAAGTCTTTACTCTTTAGGTAATAAAACAATTATACAAATAAGTAAATGACTTTTCCTTCATATAATGCTTTCTCTTCATTATCACCAAATTATATTTCTTAGTGTTAGTTCATATGGAGAGAGAAAATAAATTGTCCATTTTTTAGAGTTGATTATAAAGAAATGCCAAAAATAATTTAATATGCAGTCTTTTCCTGGCATTACTATATGCTCATAGTTCAGAATTATATCTAAGGCAAGAATCATCAGAGTTAGTAATTCATTTTGTGTTATAGTGAATGGAAATCAGGAGTTTGACGTTACTGTTTGTGGAGGATTTGTAACTGTCATGATTTAGTTTTAAAGTGTACTTTATTATCACTTCTCAGCCTTTTGGCTAAGATCAAGTGTAAAGTATAGTTTATATGCCTAAGTCATTTTTTATATCCTTTAACTGATTGCTTTTTTTTAATAGTGAATTTATGGCAGAAGAAAGTAATGAAAAATTTTGGCAGTTTTTGGAAACTGTACGAGAATTAGAAATTTATAAACAAAAAGGTAAGTAAAGTGCAAAAATTAACTTACAAAGTTTGTATTTATGTGCACACATTGGCTTTATTTTTTTAATGATAACTAAATGCTGAATAGGATTAGTAAATGTGAACATTAAATTTGAAAAGGTGTTTAATGGAAACCATTCTAGATGTCCATCTCCAAAAGCATAAAGCCTTAATACTTTATTGTATGTAAATTTATATAATAATGTTTGGATACTGCATTATAAATAAGAAATCAAATTGTTGAGTTATGGCTTTATGTATATTTATTTGAAATATTCTTAGTTTTGCATCTAGTGTAGTACTTTTGTTCTTTTTAAATTAATTTTTTTTTTCTGGTACTAAGGATTGAACTCACAATGTTGTGCTTGCCAGGCAGGCATGGTACCACTGAGCTACATCCCAGCTCAATTAGAATTTGTTTTTTAAAGGATTTTCGGTTTACAGCAAAAGTAAGCAGAAAATATAGAAATTTCCTATTTTCTTCCTGCTTTCACTTGAATAGCTTGCTTTGTTGTCAGCATTCTCTACCAGAGCAGTATATTTCTTGGAATTGATGAACTTACAATGGTACATCATTATTATTATTATCTACAACCCATAGTGTACAATAAGGTTCACTCTTTATGATACACATTCAGAGAAGTATTGCATTTTTGTGATTCAAGGTATATTTGCTTTTAAAGAGATTTATTTAATACTTGCCCTCAAAAGGTCTGGTTTCCAATGTTTTAATTTCACTGTAAGACAGAGTTAGTAATTCCTGTTTTTATGTATGTTTGAGAGTATAAATTTGTACTTTCAAATGTATATCTTCATCACAATTAGCGAGTATTAATGTATTTATTAGGGAGATTAAAAGATTAAAGACCATGTAGTCTTAGCTCTCAGGAGGCTGAAGCAGGAGGATTGCCTCAAGAGTGTTGAGGCCATCCTGGGCTATATATAAAACCTTTTCTCAAAAAAAATTTTTTTAAATATTAAACATATAAAAATAAAGTTTTAATAGTGGAGGGTAAAGGCATAGTTATTCTTAAAGGTTATTTTCTTATCACTACAGAAAATCGATGACATGAACATGGAATGCCTTAAGGAGTTCCTTTAGTGATTGACAGAACTTTTTATTCTGAGTAAATAGTGCATGATTTTATTTCTGAGTGTAAATGTAAAACAGTTTCAAATTAAGAGTTCATTTACTAGAGCCTCTTTGGCTCAAATAGCCATGAAATTAAGGAGTTTCATGATTTAATGAATTTTTTTAAATGAAGAGCTTAGACATGCCTTTAATGATATTTTTGAAAAGTATTTTCTGAAAATCTTTGTCATTTAATAATCATTTCTTTAGCATAGTTGGACCCTGCTTGTTGGGAACACAAAGATGAATAAACGTGGGCCGGAGGGTTAGCTCAGTGGTTCCGGGCCTGCCTCGCAAGCGCAAGGACCTGAGTTCGATCCCCGGTAACCACATATAATGTTGGGCGTGGAGACACGCCCACCAACAATCAATACCGCATACCACAATGCCGGACGTGGTGGCTCACGCCTGTCATCCCAGCACTCGGGAGGCAGAGACAGGAGGATTGCTGAGTTCACAGCGGCTTGCCTGGGCACCATAGTGAGCTCAGGGCCAGCCTGAACTACAAAGTGAGACCCTGTCTCAAAAAAGCCAAAAAAAAAAAAAAGATGAATAAACATGTTCTATATGCTTTAGGAGTCTATATGATGGAGACAGCAAGAAAGTGAAGTGTACTATTAGGCAATGAGAACTGTAATAGGATGTGCACAACCTGAACATGTAAGAGTCACCCAGTCAGTATTTTAGAGACAATCCTGGACTTGAGCTGAATGATAGGATTTAGCTAGTTGTAGGAAGGAGAGAAACAGAAGTGGGCTATGTGGAAGAATTCCGACTGGCTAGTAATCTTTCAAATTATTAAGAAAATATTATTTGTTACCTTTGCAGAGTAATTTCAGTTGTAGTGCTCAGATAGAAATAGGAGAAATTAATGTGTCAGGTTTTCATCAAACTTTTTAAAAAGTCCAACTAACATAATTTTTCTATCTAAAATCCTGTTAATCTATCCTCAATCTGTTTTTCTCTACACATGTTTTATGGCCTTATTGAGTGCTACTTTTTTTTTTTGTTTGTTTTGAGACAGGGTATTGCTTTGTAGTTCAGGCTGGCCCTCAGCTCACTATGTAGCCCAGGCAAGCCGCAAACTCAGCAATCCTCCTGTCTCTGCCTCCCAAGTGCTGGGATTACAGGTGTGAGTCACCATGCCTGGCACTGTGGTATGTGGTATTAATTGCTGGTGGGCGTGAGTCTCCACACCCAGCATTGTTTGTGGTTACCGGGGATCGAACTCAGGACCTTGTGCTTGCAAGGCAGGCGCCGGAACCACTGAGCTAACCCTCTGGCCCTTGAGTGCTACTTTTTAGTGGTGAGTAAATTTTAAAGTTCTTCTTGTCAGTTTTGAACTTCAAGTTCCTTAAATAGTGCAGCATTTTATATGTAAATGAAACAAAGCACTTTGTTTGAGGGCAGGCCATTAACAAGTTGGAATATAAGCTCCAAAGTACCTAAATTCTACTTGTAAGAGATATTTGCAGGTTTACCCTAAAGAAAATTGTGTTAAAGTAATAATAATGAAAATCTATTGGATTTATTAATAATGGTAAGGGTCTAACCTTGCTAAGCAAGGGGAAAATAGTGTAAATGAGAAATAAAATATGTTAACTGTCAAATTTTTTTTTTTGAGACAAAGTCTCACTAAATATTCCAGGCTGACCTTGACTTTATAGCCCTAGCAGGCCTCTAATTCGTGATCCTCTTGCTTCAGCCTCCCAGCTGCTGAGATTACAGATATGCACCACTATGCTCAGCCTGTTAACTATCAAATTTTACTGAATTTTTTCTCAGTGTATTTGTCCTAGAGCAGTGATAGTGAACTTTTTAAAAGTTTCAGTGATATAAACCACCGCTGCAGCATGCATGTCATAGATTTGCAACCACTATCCTACAGGAAACATTTTAAAACCTTGGTAACCTGCAGTTGTTTACATTGTTGAATTTCCACAAGACCCACTAAATCCTTTATTGAAGAGTAATTCCAGTGTTCTACACTGAGTCTGAATAATTTTTTCAGGCCTTTTAATGAGAACATGCACATTAATAGGCTAGCAAAGTAAGACCTTTTAAATATTGAATTGCCTGTTTTTAAATATTGTATGTGATTCAGCCAATAAGCTATATATTTGTTGATGCCTTAAGGTTCAAGTGGCAGCATAGTTATCCTGTGTAGTTTCACTATATGATAGTGAGTTGGAAATGCCAATCAAGTTTTATCTGACTCCAAAATCTCTGATTATTTTTACTTCTCCATATCCTCAGCCATGTAAGAGTATTATTTTCAAAGTCTTTGAGCATTTTAATGGTTTCTATACAAATAACATTGATTGTATTCATTAGTGGAAAAGATTTTCAGAAAATATTATGACCTTGTAATTCAGTTACTTGTACCCGAGAACCAGGTTTGGGATACGCAGATGACTGTAATTTAGATGTGACACAGTCAACATGAATGTGGAATATCCTCCTGGAATAAACTGACATGAGTGAGAAACAGATAAAAATTCTAGGACAGGGCCGGAGGATTAGCTCAGTGGTTCCGGCGCCTGCCTTGCAAGCACAAGGTCCTGAGTTCGATCCCTGGTGACCACATAGAATGCTGGGCGTGGAGACTCACACCCACCAACAATCAACACCGCATACCACAAT